>PVIH01006759.1:16050-53366 GCA_004025045.1 Sigmodon hispidus | reverse complement strand
ATCAGGAACTAGACAAGGATGTTCTCTCTCTCCTTATCTATTCAATATAGTTCTCGAAGTTTTAGCTAAAGCAATAAGGGAACGAAAAGAGATTAAAGGGATACAAATTGGAAAAGAAGAAGTGAAGCTATCTGTACTTGCAGATCATATGATTGTATACATAAGTGACCCACAAAATTCTAAGGAACTGCTACAGCTGATAAACACCTTCAGCAATGTAGCAGGATACAAGATTAACTCAAAGAAATCAGTAGCCCTTCTATACACTAGAGATAGAAGAGCTGAGAAAAAAAAAAAACAAATAAAACAACAACAACAAAAAAAGGCTTGGAATCTAGAGTCAAAAAGATGTTTTAAGTGACCATTTTTAATTATACTATCCTAATCACCTGGCAAAGCCCAGAGCCTGGCTCATCACTGTTAGTCTTCTGATTACAACTTGACTAAGTATTGTTGACATAGTATTCTAAGACTTTAGGGATCTTAAATTGTTCCCTGTTCACAAGGAAGGCCACAGAACTTCTCAATAAGCTTATTACTGACTGACAACAGAGGGATAGTAATTTGTTTTCCTATCTGTAATTGGATCATAACTCTTTAAAATGTGTTTCATTAGTAACTTGACAATGGTTTTTATGTTGCTATCTATTTGACTTCAATTTTATAAAAGTATATTTTTATTGCATTAAAATATACGTTTTTCAGCACACACAACAATCTTGGTCCTATGAATAAATGTGGTATTCTTACTTCCTTTTTAATTTGAATTGTTTCCTCTCTCCTTACATTTTTTTTCTGGTAGTATAACACAGAGTTGTTCCTACAAGGTAGCGCCTCAGTCCCTTTCTTTCCCTGGGCTTCCCTGGTAACCCTCAACACACACACACACACACACACACACACACACACACACACACACACACACACACACCAGAGAAATTAATAATCTGCTAAATACAGTTTACCAGTGGGGCATTTACTTTCACTGAGAATATTGATTTTTTTTTTTGAGACAGGGTCTTATGTTGCCCAGATGGGCCTTGAGTTCACTGTGTAGCCCTAGATGACCTTGAAGCTCTAAGTCCCTGTTTCTAACTTCCTAATTGAGGGTTTGTAACCTCACACTGGTTCATGTGGTACTAGGGACTGAACTCTGGGCTTCGTGCAGGCCAGGCAGACACCCTGACAACTGAGCTACATTCCTAGCCCTGGTTATTTTTGTAATTAGATAAGGCAATATCATTTACTTTTAAAAGAACCCAAACTCCAACTAAAATGAAAACAATTTGTAAGACATAATTGATATGGAGTAATGAAGCTCAAGAAACTTGTATTGGGAATTTCTTTATAGAAAATAAAGATTTTTTTTTTTCAAGAAAGAACGTATCTTCAGGTAACTGAAGGACATCCAGAGTCCATCAGTTTTGGGTTCTGGAAGCTTCTTTTATTCTTCTCTTTCCTGGCTAGTATATGTTTCTTAGAATAGAACAGTTTAGTAGATGTAGTTCATGCAACATCGTCCCCAGAAGTTACTGCCAAGACAATGTGCTGAGTATGTCACTTTAAGTAGTAACTGGCATTTCCAATCCAGACTGAAATTCATTCTGAAGAGGTGGTCTGATCATCTGAAAGGGTGATCTGAAATAAGAAAAGCACCTCAATAGAGGGTCTGTTTTAAGGCTCTTCCTCTGAGGGCTAATTCTTAGATTTCCTACATTGTCACATCCATCCTTAGAGTTGAAGAGAAACCTCGTATTTGGTCTAGATAATGATCTGTGATAGCTATATTTGGGGTTTCAAATGAGTGAGTTTATGAAGCATGTGGAAAGGAAAAGTGCAAGAATAACAGCATCAGATCAGGCACATTGGGAGAGATGTATGGGGGTGCCTGGCGAGGGAGAAAATACAACGGTAAAATCATTCGTAAAATCTGGTACACACAATAGCCAGCAGAAATGTCAGGAGAAGTAGACATGCTGGAGCTCCTGACTGAGAGATCAGACATGAGCAGAACATCTCCATGGATGAACTGGCATCTTGTTCCCATCAAAGACATTTTTATACCACAGGATAAAAAGCAGTAACCTCTGTTGGAAGCAACTTACCTTCTGGTTCTTATTAAGGGCACAATACTTCCAATGCACTTAGCTGCATAAACTCAAAAGCTGCTTGTAAAATGAAATCTTTTAGGGGCTTCATAGTCTGAAAAAGCCCTGTTTTACAGAACATAGAGAAACTTAAGAATAGGATGTAGTTGTTGTCAACAGTGGTGAGTCAGATGACCTTTCAGTGTTCCTGCTCATTTTAAAGTGGCTGCTCAGAAGGTGAATTAAATGGTCATCAGCTTTATATTAATTTTTTGTCTATTCATTCAGTTTGTTTTTTGTTTTTCTCTGACTCTTGATTATCTCTGACTCTCTCCACTGGAGTTTAGGAAAATCTTAGAAATGTGTGCTATTTGAATGAAGTGTACCAATAGTAACTTTATTTTCAGTATCAGTACTGGTTATCTTAATAATTAGAAAACAAAATTTATCTGAAGTTTTTTTTAAAAAAAACCTTCTATTTGTCAATTTTATGTTCCAACCACCCTTTCCCCTTCCTCCTCTTCTCCCAGTTCCTTCCCCCCCCTTAATTCCTCTCCTGGACCGCGCCCCCATCTACTCCCTCTTCATTTCTGTTCAGAAAAGAGCAGACCTCCAGTGGATATCAACAAACTATGGCATATCAAGTTGCAGTAAGATTATCCCTTTGCATTAAGGCTGGGCAAGGCAACTGAGTGTGAAGACTAGGGTCCTAAAAGCCAGCGAGAGTCAAAGACAGCTCCTGCTCCACTGTTAGGAGTCCTGCAAGAGGACCAAGCATGATGCACAATTGCCACATATATGTAGAGAGCCTGAGGCTCCCTGGTTGTCAGTTCAGCTCTGTGAGCCCCTCTGAGCCCAGTTTAGTTGTTTTGATGGATTTTCTTGTGATGTCCTTGACCCTCTGGCTCCTATAATCAGCCCTCCCTCTCTTCAGAAGGATTCCTGGAGCACAGCCTAGTGTTTGACTGTGGGTCTCTGCATCTGTATAAAAAAGTTTTAAAGGTGTAAAACGTTGTCTGGATGCATTGTTGACTTTTATTACTTGGAACTAGTGATTATTGAGTATAGATTAATAAAGATTTCATTGTACTCATTTGTGTTCTAGAGAGATCCAGTTTATATATATTTATATAAAAAGAACAAATCACTGGATTTGAGTTTTTTACACATTTATTTGGTGGGTTGTCAGGTATGCATACTTAAATCCTGATGCTTAAATAAGAAATTAAGTCTCTACTTACCAAGAAAAATTTAGAGCTTAACTGACAAAATTCCAAGGGAAATTAATTTTGGCTTTAATTAAAACAAGCTTTTGAACATGTTTGCAACTGTGTAGTTGGAAGGATGGAGGACTGATGTCATTCCTTGAGGTTCTTAGCACAGTCATACTGTCTCAGCTCCACTCTGGCAGTGCTCCTCAGGTGCGTCCTTTGCCTCACTACCAGCTACAAGAATTCTGTTAGCTTCCCTCAATACAAAAAATATTTTCTTTTTTTCTGTATTAAAGTAGAATTTCAAAAAAATTAAAAATGCAACTTATGTAAGTTAGAAATCACACCTAGGATCTTGGAAGCAGGAAGGTGACAAAGGTTGTTTTGAGACAGTCAGAAGATGTAGCTTCTTCTCACTGGAGCTTGAACTAACTAGAGTCAGTACTCGTTACATTTAAAACACTGGTTTAGGACTAACACAGCAGTAAATTTTGTCTGTCTGAATGTATTTGTGTCAAGTTCAAACAAAAGTGAGCATGTTACTATCCAATTCAGTAACAAATCTAGAAAACTTAGTAGTAAACAACTGAACACATCACAATTGTCTTGCAGAAGAATCATTGGGATAGTTCGTTATCAAGACACCAGAAAAGCAGTCCATCTGTCTTTTTGCTCTATTACATTTTTAAAGTAATTTTTCTTAATATCCCTCAGTTTTAAATTATTTCTTTATCAGGATATTCACTTTAAATGCAGATGAATTTATTTTTAGGTAGATAATGAAAAAGTATATTCATGTTTAAAATCCCAGTATTGAGGCAGGAGCTTTACTTTAAGTTCAAGGCCAGCCTATGTCACATAATGAGTTTCGTGGAAGCCTTGACTATAGAAGGAAACTCTATCTCTAAACCAGAACCCACACACACATACATGATGTTTTAGCCAATATAAAAAATGAATACTGTGGGATAATCTTATTGCAAAGACTAGGAAAAATACTCACGCGATGACTTTAATAGATTGAATGAACTTGAACATCTCAATGTCAGACTTTGCACCTAATTTCTTGTATTCCATATTGAATTCCCAGTGCCTAATTTAACATGGATAGGGCATTTAAGGAATTGAGTGCCCTTTGAACGAGATGACTGAGTTAATAGTCCAAGTGTGACAATCCCAGTTGTCTAATAGAAACCCTTTGCTTCATGTATTTGATCAGGAGTGTTCCAATTGTATGCTGGCCCCTGGATACTAACTAGACCTGCCTGACTCCGGGAACTAAGGCTCAGTATCTGCAGAAGCCTTTTACTCATCTCATTCTGGCTACGGGGACATGTCTTCACCCAGGGAGGTTAGAAGAGAGTCTGGTAGGTTCTCATGCATTATGCACTTGGAAGAACTTGTGGGTAGAAGCACCTGGAGCTGTGCCTCTCTGGCTGTAGCCAGGGATAGGGACCTACTATGGCTTTTCTAGCCCGCAGAGGCCAATTAATTTCCTGACGCTAAGTGCCAAGTATGCTCTGGTCTGACTTCACTCCTTTCAAACATACTTTTATTTTTTTTTTAGAAAAAAATCATAAATCAAGTTTATTATATAGAATTTGTGAAAACCAACACCCCCCTAGAAGAACACAAGATAATGAAACCTGGCACTTTCCCACAAAGCTGTGTTTATTTCTAAATTTTTTCTTAGATACAAGCTCAAGGTAGACACATTTCTAAAGCCGTGGCTTACTACCTGTCTCAGCAGGTCCATTCTGCAGTGTCAACACTCAGTAGTTTGCCATCTTTCTGTCTTCCTTTTCTCTCTGCCTCCCTTACCTTTTTCTTTTCTCCTCCTCCTTGTTTAGTTTTTGTGAGGTGTGTGTATGTGTGTGTCTTCTGTTTATCCCAGGCTTGCCTCAAAATCATTATTGCAATGGTCTGGAATTGGCAGTTCTCTGCCTTAACCTCCCAAGTGCTGAGGTTATGGACATGTGGTACTATACCTAGCCTTGGCCACTGTTTTTACTATTCCTGTCTTTACTCTTTCTATATCTTTCTATATCCAACTTCTATTTCCTTTTGTGTTGTCCTTCTCGTATTTCGGGAATTCCCCTACCCAGGATTATTGTACAGTCTGAGATAATCACTACAGTGAAGCCGGTAACCTATCCAGCGCTTTACATAACTAGCTGCCATAGTTCAGGTGTCTACTGCTGCGACAAAACACCAAAAGCGTTTTGGGAAGCAGCGGTTTATTTGGCTCTCCCCTCCATATTGCTGTTCATCACTGAAGGAAGTCAGGGCAGGATCTCAAGCAGGGCAGGATCCTGGAGGCAGGAGCTGATGAGGAAACCATGGAGGGAAGCTATTCACTGGCTTCCTTTTCCTGGCTGGCTCAGCCTGCTTTCTTATAGAACCCAAGACTATCAATCCAGGGATGGCACCACACACCATGGACTAGGTCCTCCCCCATGGACTAGTAGCTGAGAAAATGTCTTACATTGGATCTCATGGAGGCTCCTTTCTCTCTGAAGACTCTAGCTTGTGTCAAGTTGACATACAAGATCAGCCAGTGCATTTTTTATTTTTTGGTGTGTAATAAGAATAATTAAGGTCTGCACTCGTAGCAAATCTCAAGTTGTGATGGCAGTATCATATCATTAAATGTAGAAGTGCTGTTGTTCCTTTAGGATTTATTTATTTTATGAAAATAATACTTTATATCCTTTACTAACAACACCCTTCTTGCCCCAGGTAATCACTATTCTCTTGTCCACTTCAATGCATGTTATTTTGGATTCCATTTGTATTTGAGATAATTGCCATTTTGCCTTTTTGTGTTTGGTTTACTTCAATTAGCATAGTGTTCTCTGCCCATGGATAGATTTATCGATGTTATAAATGGCAGAATTTCCTTCTTTTTATGATGACAATTGCATTATATTTATGTTAACAACATTTTATCCATTTCTCCTTGACAATCAGGTAGGTTGGTTCAATATCTTGGCTGTTAAGAATCATGCTGTAGTGAACATGGGAATGCATATGTTATTGTTAAATATTTTACTTCATTTATTTGAGTGCAATATACCTAGCAGTTGGTATTTCTGGACTTTATTATAGTTCTAAGTTTCTTTTGTTTTGTTTTTCATATCTACCACTGTAGTTCTCATTTTGTTAGGAAACACCATACTGTGTTCTATACCAGGTGTTCTCCAATAGGTATCCTTACTAACAGCTAACAGCATGTAACTAACTAAAGCTTTTTGCATCCTTGTCAACACTTGCTATCTTCTGTCTTTTAGGTAGTAGTACTCTTAGCACGTGTGTACTCACTCGGAGTGCTTTTGACTTTCATTTTCCTACTGATCACTGACATCTTTTCATACATCTGGTCACCATTGTTATTTCTTCTTATGGCTAAGTGTCCAAATGTCTAAATTTAGCCTTCTGTCTATTTTTGAAACAGGTTATTTGTCTTCATTTTTTGAGTTTCTTAATTCCTTATATATTTTGAATATTAGCCCCTTATCATAGATGATTTCAAATAACCCCTCATTTTGTAGGTTTTCATTTCATTCTGTTGTTTCTTTTGCTTTTTGTGTGCTTTAGTTTGGTGTGTTTGTTTAGTTTTGCCTTTGTTACTTTTACTTTTGGTGTTATATCAACAGCCCATTACTCAAACCATTTCCAAGAGTTTTTTCCCTCTAGTGGTTTTATAGTCTTGGTCTTATATTTTAAGATTTAATATAAATTTGTATTTATAAATTTTAACTTGGCTTGTTTTTAGTATGGGTTGTTGCAGATGGTTATTTTTTCTGAATGTGGATACCCATTTTCCTAATACTACTTATTAAAGAGATTATCCTTTTCTTTAAATTTAATTATTATGTTTTAAAATTTTGATACATGAGTAATCTAGAAAATCATTTGAAATTGGGAAATGTAATGACTTTAGCCATTTCTTTTTGCTGAGGGTACTAGGGCTTTTGTAATTGGTACCTTAGCAGTGTGAGCTAGGCTTTGTGTAGGGCAGCCAGTCTCTGACTTTGCAGCTCTAACTCTATAAGTCTGTGTGGTTCTTCATAACTGGACAGACTAGGAGGCCTCTTTCTCTTAGCTTTCCCCTTTTCCTGTAGACATACCTAACACATGTATTAATCTCAGGTTTTAATGTAGACATGCTATGAACCTTATATTGATAATTATAGCTTTTATTTTTATTGAATTACTGCTTCAGGATAGACACACAGGATTTGAAAAATAGACACAGTCTGGATGTTGTTTCCAATGGCTGTATCATTTTTTAGAGCAGGCTATAAGCGCTTTACTAGCAGTGTGCCACTGGCACTGTAAAACACACCAGCATTTGTGGATTCACGGCAAAAAGAAATGTTACTAATTTATTTATTGTAAAATCAACACCTTGAATTTTCTTTAGTTTTCATTTCTCAGATGTCTATGTTTTTTTTTTTTTCATTTGTTATAGCTCAGTCTTTTAAGACACGATCTCTACTGTATAACCCTGTTGTCATGGAACTCTGTATAGACCAGGCTGACTGTAACTCAAAGACATCTACTTGTTTCACGGGCTTTGAAACACAGAATAATTTTATTTTATAGCTCTCAATGCGTACATTCTATAGGTTATATACACTTAAATTTCACTTGAAGAATAATGTTTAATAATACAGCAATTAAGAAAAAATTATTTAGATATTGTCTTCTTAAATATAATATCAAGAGGCAAAATACTTTTTGACCATGATTTTCAAAGCAGGGAAGAAATAAAAGATAAAGAAAAGATGATTTGAAATGTAGGTGAATTTCTTTCAATAGCTTGACTTTTCTCAGTAGGATTTCAACTTCTTTTAGTTCTTCTCATTTGATTAAGTCTTTGTTTCTCTTTGTTCAGGAAGAGATAATGATGATGAGGATGATTCAGATGACTTGAATTTCCCAGAGACTTTGCCTTCATCAAGCCAGAAAAATACACCTCCAAAAAAGGTAGAGTTACAAGAGAACATTCTCTGCTAATTGAGTATGATAGTATTTAGATCATTGACTTCACTCTTGTAGAAATAAATGCTTATTTACTTCTTTTTAACACAGTTATGTCTTATTTTAAAAGAATGTTTCTGATATAGAAGTGACCAAAATAGAGATTGAGAAGATTTGAGGGTTTTGTTTTTGCCAATCTAAAGGAAACTACTTTCACTGTTACTCCGAAAATTTTACTTGTTATTTTGTGATACTACCAGGCACAAAATAAAAATCTCATGAAATATGAAACACATGTAAATACATTAGTGATGAAGTTTTTTATTGATAGAAACAATAAGGTATAGTGTCTTCAAATTATGGAAAGACAAGATTGAAAAAAAATTTAGCAAGACCAGTATTCTCAGCATACTACTTTTCTTGAGGGGCTGCTGCCAGGCTTACAGCACAATAAGGGACATATATTTTAAGCTTTAGGTGCTTTGCACTTCTTTTTTTCTTTGAGAAAGAGTCTTGCTAGAGACCGAAGGCTTGTGTGTATTATGCGCATCCTCCCTCGGCTGGGATCACATGTGTGTCACTGTGCTCCCCTTTTCTCTTAGCCAGTCACCTGGAGCTTGTGAACTTTTATGCTGCTGCTGCCCTCTCTTTCATATCCTACAAGTTAGAGTAGAAATAGAGAAAGGTTTGTCCCATGAGCAATTACTAGGTTCTTCACACTCCCCTCCACTTCCTAAGGCTGCTTTAAAGAATGCTGTAGCTTGGTTGCAGTCTGTAGTCTTGTCTACCCTTTCCATTATATTTGAGACAGACAGGTCAAGAATAGCATGAAATATCAAAAGACAGAGCCCAGTCATGAATGTCAGGGAGTGGTTTTAATTCCAGCACTCGGAGGCAGAGATCTTCTGCATCTCTGTAGTTCAAGGCCTAACAGAGCCAGGAGGTGATGGCATCCACCTTTAATCCTAGCTCTGAGAAAGCTGGAAGGAAGTAAGATAGATGGGTGGGTGGAGAGAGAAGCCTGAAGAGTTGGCTTGGTGAGAACTGGCTGTGGTTTGTTCCTTGTCTTTCTAATATTTCAGCCATTCCCCAGTATCTGGTTCTAGGTCTTATTGTAATACCAAACAGAATGTGTGCAATATACTGACTGCTACTTGTTTCCTCTCTCCAAACTGTACATGTTGTGTGTTTCTCTGTCCCATTTGCTCCTTTTTCACTATAGACCTATATAAGAGTAATCGCTAATAACCATTTCCATGGACTCAATGCTACACAGACTTGAAATTTCTCTGGACAAACAGATTAGTCTTTTACTTTAAATTTTGTCTTAGGTAAGTTCTCAGGGACATGGGCAGAAGACAACAAGATTCTTTGCTCAAATATCATAGGAATGTTTTCTGTCCCCAGTGCTAATACATGTTTGTTTCTCCTCTGAGAGCTCCCCCTGTATCAAGGCTGAGCAAGTATCTCTTTATGGGGACTGTGCTCCAAAAGGCCAGTTATGCACTAGGGATAAATCCTGGTCTCACTGCCAGAGGCCCCACAAACTGCCCAAGCCACGGAATTGTCATCTACATTCAGGTCCCATGTAGGTTCCCTACCTGTGAGTCAGTGAGCTCCAACAAGCTCTGGTCACCAGTCTCTGTGGGTTCCCCCATCATGATCTTGACCGCTTTGCTCATATAGTCTCCTCCTTCTCTTCGGCTGAACTGGGAGCTCAACCCAGTGCTTAACAGTGGGTATCTTTCATCAGTTGCTGGATGAAGGTTCCATGATGACAAATTAGGGTGGTCATCCATTTGATTACAGGGGAATATCAGGCACCCTCTCCATTATTGCTTAGCGTCTTAGCTGGCCTCATCTTTGTGGGCTCTTTGATGCTTCCCTAGCACCAGGTTTCTCTCTAACCCCACAATGGCTCCCTCTTTCCAGATATCTTTCTTTGTTCTCCTTTGTTGCTTCTCCCAACTCAACCATCACATTCCCTTCTTTCCCCTCCCTATTCTCTTCCCATCTCTCTTCCGCCACCCCCACCCCCACCATGTGCCAAATTAGTCAGGAGAGTTTTACCTATTCCCCTGTCCCAGGGGATCCATGGATGTCTCTCTTAGAGTCCTCCAAACAGTTTTGTTAAATAAAGCCAATTTTTATTAGCTTTAGATAGCTTGAGAGTACAATGTTTATTATTTGTATTTAATGTTATAAATAATATAATTAATTATTTAAAATTAAAATATTTATATATACATAAATATATTATATAACTAAGAAATATTAATTATATAATGATATTAATAACCTCTATCTTGGAAAATTGGGAAATATTTACTAAGTTAATGTACATTTGAAGTGATTTTTCAGAGAGTGAAATAATAATGTGATTATGATTTTAGTTACATTATTAGAGATCCTATTACTTTTAAGACTTTAGCAACCTTTTATTTTTCTAAAATTGTGTCTATAACTTGTCTCCTTTCTTATGCTTTAAGGTTTTTGAGAATAAAGTTAATTCAGAGAAGGTGAAATCCTCCCCTCTGACATTTTCAAGTAAGAATTATGAGTATCTTTTTCAAGAGCCTTCAGAAAGGTAAAAACAATATTGTTTTCTATTTATTCTTTTCATATTTATAGCTGGCCCTCTAAATAGAGATGGTGATTAAGTACCCCTAATATCTAATTATTTTTCATAATGCAGTTCTTTTTAAGCCCAATTTATTTTTCTTAGAAATAAATTTTCTTTATTGCATCATAAATGTGATATTAATGATAAAAAGAAGTTATCAAAAAGATTTAGTATTTATATTATTTTAGTAGGAATAAAATGTTTGTAAGTGTGTGTAGGGCTCCTGGAGGGAAGAGTGTCCTTGAAATAGCATAAAACTCAGGGAATATTCAGATCTGTTAAACAGTTGATCTTTTTCAGGAAGAAATTTTTTTTTTTTTAATCAATGGTACAACTAGAATGGTGAATCTTAGCACTGTATCTGAAACTGAAGAACTAAAAAAAAAGTAAATTTCTATTTCAAAAACAAAACAAAAAAGAAGTTTTGTTGTTGTTTGTTTTTGAGACAGACTTTCTCCTGTGTAACAACATCTCTGGCAGTCCTGGAGCTAGCTTTGGAGACCAGGATGGCCTCAAACTCACAGAGATCTGCTTTTCTGTTACCTTTCTCTGTCTCCCAAGTACTGGATAAAAGGTGTTCACCACCACACCTGGGGATGAGAGTGAGAGTTCTTATATTTATAAAATGTCCAATTTTAGGTAGTACTACATATTAGATCAAACCCATTTGATTACACTGTGTTTTCAGAGAAATTTATCATTAACATTAGCTGTACTCATCAGGATAGTATTGTATAATATAAATATTTTTATTTGTGTGTATCTTTGTAAAAAATGCACTCAGAAGTTCATTAAAGGAACAAAAAATAATGGCCATTCCAAATATTTTGAGACCGTATTGTTTGGAGAGCTCTACATTGCAATATAAAATACCACCCTTGCCATTTGGATCATAGCCTAAGTAGGCAAATAGACGCACAGAAGGACAAGTGATTGTACACTGAGTATTATATAGTCAAAATCCAAAAACTGTGCCATAGAACACTTACAGTTATCCTCAGGGAGGAGTTTTCCACAAGCTTTACAGAAGAATATGTTTAATATTTAATATGTGTATGTGTAATTATGTATCCGTGCATGTGTGTTCAGGTGTCCTTGGAGACCATAGGTGCTGGGTCCTCTGGAGATGGAGGTGGAGGTGCTTGTGGGTACTAGGAAGTACTTGCTCCTCTACAAGAGCAGTGTGCACTTTTAATAGCAGAGCCATCTCTCCAGCCCCCGCACAAACATTTTTTGAAAAAGATATAACTATTATTGGATTTAGAATTTAAGTAATAGAAAACCTAGCAAGTGAAAGGGGAGGGAGGAAATTTTAAGCTGAGAAATGTTTGAGAAAAGTAAGGGCTTCTGAAAATATCTTATTAATAGTGAGGAGGATGTGTCAGGATGATATAAAGCATGTGGGCTGCGATGACAGAAATCTAGAGAGAAGAGAATTAAAACTAAAAATATAGTTTCGCCTGGAGTTAAGGAGCTCAGTGTGTGTGAAGCTAAGCCTATTTTTTGGCCTATTGAAACTAAACACAGCACATGTAGATCTCTAGTCTCCTTCCTCTGACTGCCCTCCCGTGCATCCATTCTATACTTTCTACTTCGTCCCCAGCCTTGAGAGTTTCTGAAGGAAATTGAGGAGACCTTAGAGTGGCAGGGAATGAAATTAATAATGTGTACAGGGTTCCCAAATGAGAGGGAAATGGCGAAATTATCAAAAGTTCCTACAGGACCAAAGAAAAAGACATGCTGAAGTGTAAAGTACATGTAAAGCAAGATGGTGGAAATCATGAGGAAAAAAAAAGCAGCTGAAATACTGTTTAAGTGTGTAGCAAAGAGTCTTTATTATGAAGTGGCCTTGTAATCATAATTTTAGGAAGAATTTTTCTAGACATTGAAAATTAAGTCCAGACATCAAATGAAGAGGATTTGCTAAGTGAGGGTGCAGTTGGAAGTGCAAGAGCCGGGTCATGGAATAAACAAATTGAGGTCAAGTTGGAAGGAAACAGTAAGTCAGTATAGCAAGTTAAAAAACAAAACAAAACAAAACAAAACACTTGTAGTAACTATTAGCTAGACGAATGAAGGAAATTGAATATTTAAGGATATAAAAAAATAGATGATGAATTGTGAACATGGAACAAATAAGGAATGATGAGAAAGACTGATAGTCTGAGTGTTTTCAAAGAGCAAATTCTGGTTTATATTTTCTGGGAGTGGTTATTGCATGTCAGGAAGGAAGAGAATTAGCTAAGGACACATGAGGGGAATGTCTTCAGCGAGCTGAAGTGAACAGATGGTAGAAATTGTCTGAGAACCTAGCCGTAGGTTCTAAATTGGTGCTCAGAATCCCAGTTGTTCTTATACTTCCTGTTTCAGCAAAGGAAGCAGAGAGGATGCTTGGTGGGTTAATCAGAGGATCTCAAGCCCAGTGCAAGGGGAGCTGACGTCTGTGATGTGGTGCTAGACGTTTAGAATTACCACAGAAGGAAGTCATTTACAGGGTAGGAGAGAAGGAGTACTAGGAATGCATGGCTGGAATGAAATGAAGTGGATGTCTAGTCAACAGTGAGGGTGTTAGAGATTGTTTTCTAAATGTGCATATTATTGGCTTTTCTAAGTCTGTGTATGTTTCTCTTCTAGTGAGAGTGATGAGGCTATGTGGAATGTCAGTGACTTCTCGCACAGGGCCAGGTGGAGCAGTGTGGACACAGAGCCTGCAGGGCCGTCAAAGACTGTCTCCCCAGGGCTTCCTGGTATGGTATTGCACCTTTGCTGGTAGTTAAGTTCCTAAAGGGTATGCACAAAGATACTTTCAACAAGAAAGAAAGAATGAGCTGCGGTAAATTTTTTAATGGGAAAATAAATTTTTAAAGATTTTTTTGATTTTTTTTATATATAAAGTTTTTATTTTCAATTAAGCTTTTAAAGTTAGGATTCAAACATGGATTTCGTTAGGCATTGTCATCATATATTGTTTTTACATCACCCTCGTTACTGCCCTCTCTGTTCCCTTGAACCCCTCTTGCTGATCCCTTCCTTCTTCTTTCACCCATCTACTTTCCTACCATTGTGTTCATCTCATCTGCCCCCATACATACACTACTTTAAAAATAAGAACACTAGCGCTTCATATTTATGAGGACAATATCTACCCTTCAATCGATTTGTATTTCTGTGGTGTGTGTGTGGTTTGTGTGGTGTGTGTGTGTGTGTGTGTGTGTTTCTGCATAGTGTGTGTATGTCAGTGATAATTCTCTCTCTAACAGTGTCCAGCTCTGCCTAGTTCTGGCAGTTCTGTGGGAGAAGGTTTTTTGGTCCCTGCTCAGTGACAGGAGATCTGTGACAGTATTGTCCGTGTAGCAGTCAGCCCGCACTGCTTCTTTCCAATCTGTGTGGAGGATAGTCTTGGTTGGTTTCTGTTTTCCTGCTTGCAGAAGGTCTTCACTTTGCTACAATAAGATTGGCTGAAGTCTATAGTCTACAGAAGTCTATAGTTAAAACTTTTGTTCTGGGGGAGCTGGATTCTACTAAGGCATTATGCATTCTCCACAGTGATAGTAGCTTCCTCTTCCAAGCCTATACTACTTGGGAAATGATCTTTTCTATTTCCTGCTGTGTTCCCAGGCTTTCTAATGAGTACTTGTTGGAGATCTGTGAACTTGAGTCCATGAGTGTGTTCAGACTCTTTGTGCCCTTGAGTTCTTAGATTTCTGTGTTGACACACTGCCCATATCATGTTTGGCAACATACTGGTTGTGTCTGAGTGTTTGTTTCCCAGGTGTGCAGTTCTCTGTTTCTTTCTTTCCCACTAGCCATATATGAGAGAGTGTTCCAAGTTCTATCACTCCACAGAGGACTCAGTCTTGCCTTAGACTTCTGATTTTTCAGTTGCCCTGGTCTCAGCTGTTTGATAAGTTCAACAAAAAGATAATTTAGTGAGTTAGAATATATAATTAGACCATGAGTAATGTTCATCATAGCTTCCTATATCTTAAGCAAAAGTAGAACTTGTAATATAAGTATGTCCATAAGTTATGGATAAATTTCTTTATAAACACACCTTTCCCAAAACAAATACCTGTTCATCACAGTTTCTTTTCAGGATAATTAATGATACTTCATTGTATGACTGTACCATAATCTACATTATTGCTTTCTTATTGGATATGTAGGTGTTGTGACAGATATCCATGGGGCTGAGTCCTTAGTAATACTCTTAGATTGAATTTGCAGGCAAGCACTCATAGATAGACCTTCACTGCTCTAACAGAAATCCACAAGTTTGGTTCAGAGGCTTTAAAAGAAAAGGGGGGAGTTGTGAGCCACAGCAAAACCCCACACTTACAGCCTCTGTATCTGAAGGGTTGATTTTAGCTCTGCCAGCACTCAGAGTTCTCTGTGTAACAGTCATGGCTGTCCTGAAACTCGCTGTGTAGAACAGGCTGACCTCAAACTAACTGAGATCTGCCTGCCTCTGCCTGCCAAATGTATAGACCATTCATTGGCAGTCTGTAAAAATATGACTCATTCATAAACTGTCCCTGTATTCTTTAATGACTCTCTTAAACTCATTAATTTTGGAATATGTGTGTGTGTATATATACTATGGTGGTTTGGAGGTGTGGCTTTGTTGGAGTACATATGGCCTTTTTGCAGGAAGTGTGTTATTGTGGAGGCAGGCTTTGAGGTCTCTTATATGCTCAAGCCACAAGCAATGTCTCAGACCACTTGCTACTGTCTGCAAGTCATGATTTATTAGGACACTTAGCTACTTCTCCAGTTCCATATCTGCCTGCATACCATCATGTCACACCATGATAATGTGCAACCTCTGAAAATGTCACCACAATGAAACGTTTTCCTTTGTAGGAGTTGCCATGGTCATGGTGTCTCTTCACAGCAATGGAAACCCTAAGACATATTTGTATATATATATACATAGTTTTTATTTTATACAAATATGCACATACATATACACTTTTGAGGCTTTTTGAGAAAGAGCTTCACTATGTTGTATTGACTGGCTTGAACTCATAGAGATCTGCCTAACTCTTGTGCTGAGATTAAAGATATGCACTCCTGTTCATGACCACATATATTTTTTTAAGTTTTTATTATTTTTAAAAATTATATGTGACTATAGATATCTGTAGAGTTTATAAGGGGTCACCAGATTTCACAGAACTGAAGTTGCAGCAGTTGTGAGTCACCTCATGTGGGTGCTGGGAACAGGCCTCAGGTCCTCTGCAAGAGCAGACAGTGCTCTCATAGCTGAGCCATCTCTCTAGTCCTACCTTGTATATATTTCAAATGTTTTAATGTAAGTACTTAGGCCAGCAGGTAGACCCAGCTTCCCTTTTCTACCTGTCACCTTCATTTGCTTTCATGTGATTTTTCTGGGCTCATTACACTAGTTAGGAAACAACACTGAGTGAGAAGGAAGAGAGTGGCTGCCTTTGTTAAGAGCTTCCACTTGGGGGAAGAAACAGCTCCAGGGTAATATTTAATACTATTCTGCTAATGCTGTTGATCAGTTTAAAGAATTACCATATGAAGGTGTATCCATGGTAAATATTCATGCATCAAAGACCACATAGGTATGGACACAATAGTAATGGGGGATCCTGTTCTAGTACACATCAGGATAGGTCTTTAAAAAATACCCAACAGGTGAAGGTCATTTGGACTGCACCTCCATCTATAGAACAGATGGAGAATACACATTCTTCTTGGCATATAGAAATTTCTCTAAAATTCATCACATCATAGGTCACAAAATAGGCCTTAAAATATATATAAAAAACTCTGATATAATTTCCTGCATTCTCTCAGAACATAGTGGAGTAAAACTGTAATCAATAGCAAGACCAATAGGAGAAAATATAAAAATTCTTGTAGACTAAACAACACATCATAAAAAGTAGATCATGAAAGAAATAATTAGTGAAAAATTTAGAATTTCTAGACTCAAATGAAAATGAGAACATGCCTGTGATAATCACTGAGATATAGTTAAAGCATTCTTTTTAAATTAATTAATTTTTCCCACTCAATTATATTTTCTCCACCCCCTCCCTGACGTCCATTTTTCCTCCCCCAGCCACACCCTCTTTTATTCAGAAAACGATGTCTGTCATGGATATCAGCCAGCCATGGAATATCAGGGTGCAATAAGACTAGTCACCTCCTCTTCTAGTAAGGCTGGATGAGGTGACCCAGTAGGAGGAAATGGTCCCAAAAGCAGGTAACAGAGTCAAAGATAGTCTCCTGGTCCAGTGTTAGGAGTCCCACAGTAAGACCAAGCTACACCACTGTGATGTTGGCGGTTAAATCTCTGTGAGCCCCTATGATCCCAGGTTCATTGATTGGTGGGTTTTCTTGCTGTATCCTTGGCTCCTCAAGCTCCCATAATCCTTTCTCATTCTCTTCCTCAGGATTCCCTCTGTATTTGTTTCCATCAGCTTCTTGAAGCCTATCTGGTGACAACTGGACTGGGCAATGACCTATGAGTATAACAGAATATTATTAGGAGTCATGTCATTGACTTTTTAAAATCACTAGTCATGTGTGGTTCTATCCTAGATCTCTGGTATGTCCATCTTCTGGGTCCTGGCTCTCCAGTCAGTGTGTGTGTGTGTGTGTGTTTGTGGGGGTGAGCTCCTTCTCATGGTATGAATCTCAAGCAGACCACTCATTGATTTACAACTCCCATAATTTCTGCACCACTTTAACCCCAATATATCTTGTAGGCAGAGCAAATTGTAGGCCAAAGTTTATGTGGCTGGGTTTGGGGTCCCAATCCCTCTATGGAAGTCTTTTCTGATTACAGGGAATGTCTAATTCACTCTCCATATTTCCCATTGCTGGGAATCTTAGTTAAAGGTGCCCTCAGAGACTCCTGGGAATTTCCATTGCACTAGGTTTCTAGCTCCATCCAGAGATTCCCATGTAGTTGTTTTCCCAGGATTCTCTCCCCTCAACCTGCACCTGATCCCTACTGTTCCCATGCCCGCCCCCATGCAGACCTTTCCTGCTGTCAACCTGTGTTGTCTATTCTATTTCCTCTTTCAGGGAGATTCATGTGCCCCGCCTTGAGTCCTCCTTGTTATTTAGCTCCTTTGGGTCTGTGGATTGTAACATGGTTATTCTTTACCATACGTGTGTGTGTGTGTGTGTGTGTGTGTGTGTGTGTGTGTATGTGTCCTAATATCCACCTATAAGTGAGTATATACCATGTTTGTCTTTCTGGGTCAGGATTGCCTCACTTAGGATGATGTTTTCTAGTTCCACCCATTTGCCAGAAAGTTTCATGATGTCATTGTTTTTAAAAGCTGAATAGTATTCCATTGTGTAAATGTGCCATACTTTATCTATTCTTTTGGTTGATGAACATCTAGGTTGTTTCTAGTTTCTGATTTTTAAAAATAAAGATGCTGTGAACATAGTTGAGCAAGTGTCCTTGTGGTACAATAGAGCATTCTTTGGGTATATGCCCAGGAGTGGTGTAGCTGAGTCTTGAGATGTTGAGGGAGTGTTAGCTGGTTGTGGGCAGTTTCTTACCTTGGGATCTTAAAATTGGTCTGGCTCAAGTAAAGCAGAAGTCTTCTGCCAAAGTTGTGGGCTGGAATATGAAGCCTGAGGAGGCGTGCAGTCTGCGGTTTGGGGAGGCCTTTAAGACTAGCTAAAGCTTTTTAAAAATAAGTTTTATTTATTTTTATGTTTGAGTGCTCTATGTGCATGTACAGATTTATACCAGATGAACATTAGATTCCATTATAGATGATCATGAGCTGGGAATTCAACTCAGGAACTCTGGAAGAGCAACCAGTGCTCTTAACCATCTTAAGCCAGCCCCTAAGGCATTCTTAAGAAACTTTATAGCTGTAAGTACACAGAGACACACACACACATAGACAGAGAGAGAGAGAGAGAAGGAGAGGGAGAGAGAGAGAGAGAGAGAGAGAGAGAGAGAGAGAGAGAGGATGATTCAGTGGATATCCCAGTTTGCTTTATCATTGCTGACCAAAAGCAATACAGGAGGGAAAGGCTTGAAGGATTTAGGTTATGGTCCATCAATGAGGGAGGCTGAGGAGCAACTCAAGGAAGGAACCCTGAGGTGAGAACTGAAGCTGCAATCCTGGAAGAATGCAGCCTCCTCAGCTTCCTCCCTTATGTAAGCCAGGGCCATTGCCCAGGGGCAATACTGCCTACAGCCATCTAGATCCTCTTCCTCTACTAAATAAAAACAAAGGGAAAATACTTCAGCACATAGGTACATGCAACAAATTTCTGAATAGAACCATAACATTACAAGAACATCACCCAAAATTGACAAATGATACTCCATGAAGTTAAACAAAAAGCTTCTGATAACAGAATAAACAGACAGTCTACAGAATGGTAGAAAACTTTTGCTAGCTGTACTTCAGACAAAGTGTTAATATCTGGAGTATATAAAGCACTGCAAAATATTAAACAACAGAGAAACAAAGCTACCAGATCCTAAACAGGCAAATGATCTGTACAGTTTTCAAAAGAAGAAATTAAAATGACTGACAAAAAGGTGTGGCCAGCCTCAGCTGATATATCTGCAATACAACTCCTACCCTGAAGGCTCAGGGAACATAAAAGTACTATCATATGATCCAGTTTTTTACTCTGGTGCATATACCTAAAGGACTCTACATTTTACTACAAAGATGCTTATATATACTGTTCATTTCTTCACTTTTCACAATAGTAAGGAAATGAAATCTTCCTAGATGGTAATCAATGGATGGATAATGAAAATATGGCATATAAGTACAATGGAATGAATGAAAAGTATGATTTCTTTTAAAAAAGAAAATGGGTGAATATGAAATATTTAAGGTGAGATAGTACGGGCTCAGAAAAGTAAACACGAGTTGTTCTCTTGCTTGTAACCTCAGACTATAAAATAATACGTATCTAGGTAGGAATAAATATGGGTAAAGGCCAGGAAACCAGAGAGAGACCTGTGTAGGGGAAATGAAGCTGTAAAGAGGATGAAGATGAAAGGGTAAGGCAGAGGGACGACAGGAGATGAAGGGGAGATTGGAAGGATAAGCTGAAACATACAGGAAATCCCCAAAGGAACTAGGTGGGTGTCTTTTGAATTTTTAAAATATTTTCTGTAATTTCTTTTGCCCATTATCAAGGCTGTGAACACTTAGGGTGATTTTTAAAATGTTGAATTTGATTGCATTCCTAAGATGAGACCAACTTGGTCATGCTATATTACTGTCACTATCTGTTACTTTATTTGACAGCATCTTCCTATCATGGCAGCCAGTGTAACGGACGTTACACTCATGAGTTGTCATGTGCCATCTGAGCTGACCAAGAAGCTGCTCTCGAGTGAGGTTGCCCAGTCTGCTTTCCACACTTACGCATGTTTGTCTTACGGTGTCCTCCAAGAACTCTTGTTTGTGGGTGAGCTGCCCCCACCCATGCCAGTGGGGAAGAGAACAGCACAAACACTGCAGCCTTGAGAACAGCTAGAATATGAACCTTTTCCAATAGATGTTTTATCCCATAATGTGGAAGTGGCTGGAGTGGAGAAGAGAAGCCACGAGAAAGTCATGGACCGGGAGTGCAGCATGGGGAGAAGGCTTATTTAGGAACTTGAGCTGCCTGACCTTCTGTGGGTTTTGTTGATTGTGAGCACTGATTTGATGCTATCTCCACCTGCATAAGTCACTTATCGTTTACTGCTTTGCCCAGCATTCCTAAGGAGTAACAACAGTTGTCTGCACATTGGGCTTTCCAAGTCATTTTCTGCTGGATGTACCTGATTTGATTATGTTTCTATGTCTCCTTCTCGTGAACACACATGTGCATTATTTGCTTTTTTTTTTAACCATAGCTAGCTGTATACTGAATAAGTCCATTCAAAGCCAGAAGTATGGCTATCTTTGATCATTCTTTGAATATTATAGAACAAATATTTATTTCTTAATGTTTGATGGTATCTTTTGTCTGGATTTAGTATTAAGGTACTGCTATCATCATAAGATTAGGTGGGAAACTTTCTCTTCTGTTTCCTTGAAGAGTCTATATAAAGTTGCCATCAATTGCTTCCTTAAAATAGTTGGTGGAATTTGTCAGTGAAGTCATTTGGGTCTGGAGTTCATGTGAGGTTAAAATACATATATGTATATTATTTTTCTGTACTTTCAATGACAGAAGATCCTATAGTGGTTGGTTTGGTCAATAGCCATTTATTTCTTCATAAGTCAGGGAACTAAAAAGCCTCACAGTCATAGGTGTCAGCATGATGGGTTTACCTGGAGGCTTCTCCTGTTGCTTGTGGAGGAGTGTCTTCAAATGCCTTCTCTTTAGGTGTTTGCATCCTCATCTCTTCTTACAAGGGTGCTCCGTCATGTTGGACTGTGGAGACCTTGTCTCCAAATATAGTAACACTCAGAAGTTCTGAAAGTTAAGCCATTAACATATAATTTTTAGGGTAAGGTTTTGTACTTTTGTGAAAGAAGTATGTCATTTATATAGAATGAGAATTTCTTTGTTACGTTCCATCAAGCCAAGATGGTATACATCTGTAATTCCCATACAGAGGAGGTAAAGACAGGAGGATCAGGAGTTCAGAGTCATCCTTAGTTACATAGTGAGTTAAGGCCAACCTGAGCTACATGAAACTACCTCAAAAAATCATAAGCAAGTATAAATTAAATCTAATCTGTAAATCAATCATTATCTTTACAATGTTAAGTTTTCCCCATCATATAACATCTTTTTTTTTTTTTGCCATTTAGAGTTTTATTGGAAATTTGGATATCCAGAGAAGGGTGGGGGAAGGGAAGAGGAAAGAGAGAAGAGAGGGAGGGTGAAAAGGAGGGGAGCAGGGAAAGAAGGAAAGCCATGTAACGTATCCTAATAGACTCTTCCTTTGGACTGTTATTAATGTATAGAACTGCAACTGATTTTATGTGTCTAGTTTCTGTGTTGCTACCTCATTGGATTTATTAGTTCTAACAGGTTTTGGGAGCTGTGCATGTGTGTTTGTGTAGTCTCTGACATTTTTGCTATAATGAATCAAAATAATTTTGGTTTTTGTTTTCCAGTTTAGTTATTTCTAGTTTTTCTTAGGATTTTTATTTTTCCAGGACATCCAGTATTATGGTGAACAGAAGTAGCAAAGGTATTACCTTTGCTATATTTATAATCTCAGAGGAAAAACTTACAGTTTTTTATTATTTTTTATGGTTTCTTCTATGGATGTTTCATATATGACTTTAATACAATTATATTTTAAAGATGTTCCTAGATTATTGAACTATTTGATGATGAAAAATGTTTAATTTTGTTAGATGTGTGTTCTGTATAATTTACAGTGATCATACATTTTCTCTCCTTCATCCTATTAATGTGTTGTGTTACTTGAAGCATTTCTAATGGCAAACTATACTTAAATTCCAGTAGTAAGTCCAACTTAATCATGATGTTTTTAAATGTTCTGCTGAGTAACTAGTTTACTAATTTTTATTTTACTTAATATATATGATTCATGTAATCATATAATAAAATATGTTTATTCGGGCTATTATTCAAAATTGCCATCTGAGGGTAATTTCATGATACAGGCAAACTGTTAAATACCACTGCTGATCATAAGACAAGTGAACAATATTGTATACAGTAATATACAAAAATTGAGTATTGTAAAAGGAAATCCTTATACTTCACTATGAAGATGCACTTCTGTTTGCTTTTTTGTTTTTGTTTGTTTTGTTTTTAGAGATGGTTTCTCTGTGTAACATCTCTGGCTGTACTGGAACTCCCAATTTACTCTGTGGCCCAGGCTGGCCTTGAACTCACAGAAATCTGCCTGCCTCTGCCTCTTGAGTGCTGAAATTAAAGGCATGTACCATCAATGCTTGGCAAAGATGCACTTCTTTTTTATTCTTTATTTTTTATTTTTTATATTATTTGATGATTTTACATCATGCCATCATCAAACTCAGTTATCAGTCCTCTATGATTCATACCCACTCTTATGATCGCCCCAAATACGATTCATGCTGCTCAGCTACTTTCTGGAGCATAATTAAACTCCCTGTGGCCAGACTCTTAAAGAAAATGAGTCCTTCCTCACCCACAACCCTGCCAGAGGCCATCAATGCAGAAGTGAGGCACTGTGTCATTTAGCTATGTTCTAGCCTTGAGCTCTTGTATACAATGACATTTTTTTAAAGTTAACTAATGGGTGAGTACATCCCCTGCTTATCTTTCTGGGTTTGTGATACCTTGCTCAGGAAGATATTCTCCATATCCATCCATTTGCCTGCAAATTTTAGGATATCATTTTTTCTTACTGCTGAGTAGTACTCCATTGTGTAGATGTACCACAGTTTGTTAATCCATTCTTCAATTCAGGGACAAGTAGGTTGTTTCCAGGTTCTTGCTATTACAGATAATAATTTGCTGCATTTTGTTGAGGATCTTCACATAAATTTTTATAGTGACATGTATCTTTTTATGGTGTCTTTATATGACATTGGATCATCAAGATAATTCTGACTTTAGAAAATTAGTTGCTGAATTCCCTGCTTTTAGTTTTGGAGTATTTTGAGGACATTTTATATTATTTCTTCTATAACTATATGTGAAAATTTATTTGTGAAGTAACTGTATATAGGGTTTTATTTTGAAAAATTTGAATATGACTTCAGTCTTATTATTAGCCATGAGTCTTGTCAGATATTCTTTATAATTTTTTTTCTTTGGCAGGCATTGTGTTCCTCTGCATTTATCTATTTTTCTTTAGGTTACTTGAACATAATTGGTACTAATATTCTCAACTTTAGTCACTTGAATATTTTTCTGTGTTTGTGTCAGTCATATTTCCACTAATTTAACAAAGGTAATTTGCTTATAAAAAAGACTTCTGTTGACTCACATCTTTGAGATTCTTGTCTGTTGTAAATGGTTCTGGCCTGGACTTTCCATGCCTGGACCAGGTATAATGGTCTCACTCTCAGCCCCGCTTAGCCTCAAATAATCACAAATATGCTTGTATAATTCTTATGCTGATTGACCTAGGGCCCAGGCATACAGCTTGCTAGCTCTTTAGTCTTAAACTAACCCATCTCTCTCATCCTGTTCAGCCGTGCGGCTCAGTACCTTTTCTCAGAGCAGCATTTCAGCTTCTTTCCTCCGTGTCTGCTGCCATCTCCTCCTCGCGCCTCTGTCACATCCCTGTGGTGTCTTGGATGAGTGGGTTTAGACCAAGCAGGGGCCACACTATTAAAGAAAACTGACTCCCTCTCCCAGCAGCTACAGTTGCAAATAGATACTCAGCTAGGTTAGGACTTGATGCCTGGCCCCCTGCTCCATGAAGGGACTTTGTCTTGAGCTTACACAGATCTTTCCTTGTTGTCACAAGCACTATGAGCTCATATGTGTTGCCATCGGTATCTAGAAAACAGTTTCCTTGTAGTCATCTACTACCTCTTGCTTTTCAATATTTCTATTCCCACATCCACAAGCCTTGAATATAATATATTTGTCCTATTTGTAGGTAAGTATTCCAAAGTCCCATTTTCTCTTCTGGTAGCCCACACACCTTTAAACACTATTAGTGCTATCCAGAATAGATGATGCTTCCAGGTAAGGACCAGATTGATTTCTCCATGTCCCATGTCCAAACTATGTGGCATCTTCAGCAATAGGGTCTTAACTGTCATGTTCTGAGAGGTGACCAAGAACTTGGCAATAGACTATAATAGAAGGTAATGCTTGAATATTGCTGGGTCCTAACAGTTCCCTCAGGTAAGGGGGCAAGAAGGTGTGGAGTCAACAACATGGAAAATGAGGAGAGCCTTATATACCCTCCTCCCAATACCTAGATTGTGTCACGATCTGGTGATGTTGCAAGACTGTCTCTCATTGGCTGTGCACAATCAGGAGATCTGACAGTATCTGTTACTAGGCAGTTTCCCAACAGTCAGGCACTCTGGGCAGTGCCTGTTGCTAGGCATAGTCCAAGTAATCAGAAACATTGGACAACTACTGTTGATAGGCTTTCAGGCAGACTCCAGGTTGGCTCAAAAGGAAGTACGCCTTGGAAATTGGTTTGAGGCAATTTCCTTGGTCCTATGGTCCTGTCCTACTGCATTTGAGGATCTGTGTAACCTTACTGACCAACAAGTCCAAAAGAGGTAATACATTGGTGTCATTAGGCTTTTTATTTGTTCTTTCTTCTGTGCTCTTATTTTCTTCAGTTGTCTTATCTATTTTGTCTCTCTGTCTGTCTGTCTACCATTTATCTATCAAAGGTCTACAGATCTATATCATGTATATGTCATCTGTTGTCTATCTTTACATATAAAGTAACAGGCATTTTTATATTTATTAGGTTTTAGTGATATCCCTACCCTCTTCAACATCTCTTTGTCTCTTCTACATCTAAACAAATCCTTTCACCCTAAGTAGTCCTTCTTTTAGTATTATATCACATATATTCTATTACTTTCTCTATTGTTCTTTCTTAAATCTTTTTTTCCTGCCACAGTCCCCATTCTGCTCCTTGGCATCTATGGCCCCTCATTTACATGCATTATATTTAAGTCAAAGCTGGCTATGGTGATGCAGCACCTGGGAGGCAGAGGCAGGTATATTTCTGTAAGTATGAGGCCAGCCTGGTCTACACAGAAAGTTCTGGGCCAGCCAGGCCTACATAGCAAGACCATGTTAAAAAAAGAAAAAAGAAATTTAAAAGTCAAGATCCATATATGAGACAATGTGGCGTTTATTTTTCTAAACCTGGGTTGCTTTGTGTAATATAATATTTTTTCAGTTCCATACTTTTTTCTATAAGTAGAATAAATTAATTTATACCTTAATAATTATAATTATTGTTTATTTGTATCCAATATGTATTATATATTCATCTGTTGGTAGACATCTATGCTGATTCTTCTTACTTAATATTGAAAAGAGAGCATCCATTAACATGCATAAAATTTCTTATGTAGGGTCCCTTAGGTATAGAAGTGGTCTAGCTAGGTCATATATTAGTAATATTTTTAGTTTTTGAGAAACTGCAGATTTCTGAGTAGCTGCACCAGTTTACACTTCTACCAATAATGAATAAAGGTTTCTCTTTCTCCACATCTTTGCCAGCATTAGAAAATAAATAAATAATAGCCATTCTTACTGGGGAGAGATGGATTCTCAAAGTGGATTTGTGTTTCCTTGATGGCTAAGGCTATTGAACACTTTAAAAATGCTTATGACAGTTCTATTTCTTTGAGAAGTATCTTCTCAGTTCACGACCTGGCGGCTTGGATTTAGGGAGTTTGTTTTTAATATATTCTTTGCAGTTCTTTACATATTTTAGATATTAACACCTTGTCTAAAGTGTAGCTGGCAAAGATTTTTCCCCCATATTATAGGTTGTCCCTTCACTCTAAACTTATGCAGAAACCATTTAATTTTATTTCCATTGTGAATTCTTTAGTTTATGTTCTGTACTATTGGTATTCTGTTCATAAAGTTCTTATCTATACCTGCACCCCTGTTTCCTTCCAGTGGCTCCAGCGTTTCAGGCTCTAAGTTTCTAGTATCATCTTTCTTTCGTGCTGATAAGAGGTGACAGACCTAATTTAGAAGTTCGAAAAGCATCTTTTTGGGGTCTTATCAAAAAAAATTGTTGTCTATATGAATTTCTTGAAACACTTCTATGTTTTCTTGCAGTAAGTAGTTTTGTAATTTAAGATCATACATTTAAACATTTGGCCCATTTGGAGTTGCTTTTTACAGAGAAGATAGATCTGGCTTCATTCTTTTAAATATGGATTTATAGATTTAGTCTCCTCAGCATTTTTTTGCTTCCATGTGAATTTTAATTTTTTTATGTTTTTATATGAAGAATGCCATTAGCATTTTGCTAGGTTTTACATTATATCTGTATGTTTGTAAATTGCTTTGTTTGGCATGAATATTTTGGCAATGTTAGCTTGTCCAGTCTAAGGATACAGATGGTCTTTTCACTTTTCAATGTCCTGCTAATTTTCTTCATCAATATTTTGTAGTTTTTATTGTAGATCATTCCACTTTCTTGGTTAAATATATCACTGAATATTTTATTCCAGCTATCAGAAATAGACTTGTTTATTAATTTCTTTATCAACAAGTTGTCATTATATAAAATTACAGTGTTTTTGCTGTTGATTATGTATCCTGTAAATTTAATAAATGTATCAGTTCAACAAACCTTGTTTTAAGAGAAAAAATCATGCCACCTACTAATAAGTAACCTTGACTTCTTCCTTCCAAAGTCTTTTAGTCTTTTCACTGAATAAGATTTCCAATCCTATGTTGAATAATATTATGGCAGTGGACATTATCTCATTTATGACTACATAATAAAATTTCTTAGCTTTTCTTCATTTAGGATGTTTGCTGTGTGCTATAATATATAGCTTTTATTGTGTTAAGGTATATTTATTAATTTTTTAACTAGCTAGTGTTTAACTGTTATGTTTTACTATGAAAAAATGTTGAATTTTACTAAATGTTTTATCTAAATCTGTTAAAATGAGCATATGGCTTTTGGCTTTGATATGATATGATATGTTACACAATTGGAATGTTCAAGGCTTTAATGCTTTGTTGTGGTTCAAAGGTGACAAAAATAGCTCTGCTGTATGAGATTTACATCTCCCTCCTGGGTTGCTTACACCATCCCTCACACTGTTGTTACAGACATTTATAAAGAACTGTGGTATTTTTCTGGCTGTCCATCCTACCAATAACCTCTCCCTGCTGCCCCTCTGAAGGTATCTTGAGATAGTGTGGTTCCCAGACAAGATGACCTGATCAAGGCTGTTGACGTTCTTGGCAATTGTGATCTTCTTCTTTTGTTTAATTGATTTTTATGTATTATTAGTAGTAAATTTTATTCACACTGTTTTCTTTGGAAAGAGATTTTGAGAACTTCAATATTTTACCTTAAAAATGTGAAACTTAGAGTATATTTTACTATGAATTCTATACTTACAGCATTTTTGACCCACAGATGATATTTATAAAATTTCAGATACTTGGAACTTATACTGACAGTGTGACCTAAAGGTCATTATAAAAATGATGAATTCCATATGTACTTTTTTATTAAAGAATACTTTCATATATTGTTGTTATGTTTAATATATCTCTGTTATTCGGTCTTGTGAGTTATAATACATGGACTGTCTCTGTCTTTTGATTTGTTTTGTGTTGTTTCATCTATTTTAATCGAGTGAGATATGTGTTGGACTCTCTGCATCCTGTCATTTAGACTCTGGGGACTTCTGAATACTTTGAAACACTCTCAATACGAAGTCTATAGAGGCAAAAGGCTTTGTCCTTGTCTTAGCCTGAAGTCTTATGCATTCTTGTCTTGGTGTAGCTGTCAATCTATACACCATATTCATATTAAAAGACAGAATATGTTTCTGTCATAGCACTATAACTTCAAGTACATAGTACATTTTTTCCTAAAACAATGGTAGTCTATTCAAAAGTGTCAGACTCTTCTGGAAAAGTAAACTTCGATTGAAATCTAAAGCTCTGTATTTAAAGAAGAAAAATATCTAAGAAATGTTAAATATCACACAGTATCTACATGGAACTTACAAGTGTGGTCATTCCTGTTTCTCAGACATTGAAATGACTGTCTCGGAAAAGGAGCTGACTCAGTTGTCTCAGGTTCGACCACTAATATTCAACAATTCTTCACAATCTGCCATGAGGGGTTATTTGAAAATGCTTCAGAAAAAAGAAGAATATGATATCATCCGTGAGTTTTTGGTAAATATGTTGGTCTAAAGAAAAGTTTATAATTTCCTTTTTTATACTATAACCAAAAGTTGTCTTTGCTCTTTTTTCCTTTCTTTACTGAGTACATTTCTTGTATTTTTAAATACTATATTTTTAAAATAAGAAATGTACATGGTAAAATGTCAACTAGCATAAAAAAATCAAATATATAGACACACTCCTTTTCTCCTCCTCCCATTTTCTTCTAGGGCCCCCTTTAACTATTAGGCTTGTCGCTGTAAACTTGAAATGTTGGACTGCTCTTTATTCACAGGTCTACCTCTTTACAGAAAATCTTCTATGACATACAATTTTCATTCACAGCTGAACCTTTGAGTTAATTCCATGGCACATATCTTCATTCCTTGTAATAGTTCCAGGACATTCCACTTGTTACTCCCTGCTTTTCAGACACCAACCATCCTTCATAGGAGTATTATACATGTGTCTTTTTAAAGAACAAATTCCTATAAAAACAATATTTGGGGTTGTCAGATTTTCATACTTATCCATCATGACTTTTTGTTGATGATCTGTCATTTATTTATAAGATACACAATTATCTTTCCATGTTTTAAAACATTGCATATTTACATGCAGTTCTTTACCCAAATTTTTGCTTATTACTTTTATATTAATTTCTCTTTATAAGATGAAGAAATTATTCCCTTTGTGGGCTTTATGGGAAGTATCTTTACACATATAGATAGGAACACATGTACATGTACCTGCTTACCAGGAAGGAATAACTACTTTTGGTAGTGAAATTTGGTAACCAAAGAAATTCTAAGTTTTATATTTTTTAGTAATATTCATTTCAACCTAAGGACATAATAATTATTTTATATTTTCTTGTTACTGTTAGAATGATTTTTGGTGTTTGAATCTTTCATCTAATTTCCAGTTAGAATTCTACTTGACTTAAGGAAGGACCTGCTCTTGTATTCAAGAGTCTTAAGACTCTACTGAAACTTTTTTTTGGTAATGAATAATGTCATTTTACTTAGATTTTTTTAAATTAACTTTGTTATTCCTGCACTGATTCCAGATTTCTAGGCTTTTATCATATATTAAGACTATTGCTGTTGTGTGACTTTTTTTCTGAGTCTTCTTAAAGATTTCTTTCTGGGTTAGTTTTAGAATTGTCTTATAGGAGTAAAAACTGTCAATCTGGCCATAGTACCATAGTGCCTGACATCCTTCTTATGATGGCAGCAGTTGTTGACATGTATTTTAGCACTGGTGGTTAAATTGGATACACACAAATTAACAAAAAATTTAAATACATAGTTTCAAGCATTATTCATTTATATTGGAATAAAAGGGACCTGATACTTTACAGTTTCTTTTGTGCCATTTGCTCTCTGTGTCTTTAGGCTCCACATTATTGCTCTCAATGAAATGTAGATCAAAAATATTTGGCAACACATTGCACTGTATTGAACTGTATAGGTGCCTATCATGTGTTTATACCTAAAGCAATATAACAGTTGTTTATGTACATTTATTTTGTATTGAGCATAAGTGATCTGAAGATCATTAAGTATGAAAGAATGTGCACAGGTTATATGGAAACACTGTCCCCCATTTTATATACAGGACTCTAACATGTATAGATTTTATTTCCATGGGATTCCTGGGGCCGATTTTCTGTGAATACCAAGGGACGATGAATCAGGGTCTCTCCTAGTTTTATTCTGTCTCTCACCTAGATCAGATATTCTGTGCTCTTGTCAGTGTGCTGTTTCCATCCATCCTGTGCCTTCCACATGCCTTACATTTCACATAGTTGCTTTTGGTGGCTCACCAAGGCCCAGGTTAAACAGTTCTTACTTTGTTGGTGTTTTCTCGTGTATCTTCAGGTACAATTAGACACCATTAATACTATTGTTCATGTAAGTCACAACTTTTATTAAATATTCTTTATTCACTGCTTAAGGATGGACACACTTTCTAGTTAACTTTGTATTCTACTATCTAGAACTTAATGCTTGCTAAAGCTTGGTGAATTCACACTTAAGAATTTCTTTTGAAAAGAAGAGACTTCTTTAGTCAATATCTCAGCTGTAGTTTTTTCAAGGAGTGAATTTTAAGGCTTCTTATAGCTTTTTAAAATGTTTCTGTTAATTTCTGTTACTTCTAAAATTATAGTGTTATAATTAGATATTAATAACTAAAGTTTATTTTATTTTTTATGAAAGGGTAAATAATAGTATTTAGGGAGAAATCTAACATTTTTTTCATTTATTCTCTTAACTTAGGATATTCTACATTCTAGTTTCTCTGGTTTGTTATATAACATTCAATAGCAGGTCATAGCATATCGAGTTTAAGGATAATAAATTGATAAATGCTAAACAAATTTCTTCTTTTTAAATAGTAAATATGTAGCTTTTTTGTTTTTTGCTTTGTGAAGGAGTTAGAACAAATGACTGTGCCCAATGACTTCAACTCTGGGAATGAGCTACTGAACAAAGACAAAAACAGATACCGAGATATTCTTCCATGTAAGCCAAGATCATCGTAAATTATTATCTGTTAACAGTTGGGAAAAGGTAAAAACAAACTTTACCATGAACAACTCTAGCAGCTAGCACAGGATCATCTGGGCCCACCCTAGGATCTGTGGTGTCACTACTGAGTGCTGTTGTGAGTTATTTACCCAGCCCTTTAGCCATTTGAAACAAAGCCTGTCTGGGGTTTTGTTGGTGTTTGTTGTTGTTAGACAGAGTTTCTCTGTGTAACAGTACTGGCTGTCTTGTAACTTGCTTTATAGACTAGGCTGGCCTGGTTACTGAGATCCACTTTTCTCTGCCTCTCAAATTCTGGGATTAAAGGCATCTGCCACCATTGCCAGGCCACAGAGCCTGTTTTTTGAGACTACCATCTGTTACCTGGCAGCCTAAGCACAGCTGCCTTCCCTGGCAGTTTGTTTATGTCAGTGGGATGTTTATGCCCTGTGCCATAGCCATTAATGCTAGCTCATCAATATGCTGCCCCACAGGCAGCTGCTTTGTTTTTTTATGATATCCACAGGGCTGTACCCTTTGCTTTTCTGCCTTGAAGAGGAGAACTGTTTCCTGTTTCTCTGTGTATTTGCACACAGCATTTGCCAGTTTCAACCATCCAAAGGACAGAAGCAAAAATAAGATAATGTTTGGTATGATTATCTCTTTCAAAATCAAAAATTTCTAAGTCAAATTCACCCCTTTACTATCTTGACCATCTTCCAAGATTATATTTGTCTACTATAATCATGCTCTGTTCAGGACTGAGAGCTGAGTCTCTTTCCTTCTACCTCTGATACCTCTAGAATCTCCCCCTCCCACTTCTCTGCTGACATTGCTGTCAACGTGGATGGAGTAACCTTTCCCTCTCAGCGGCTTCGGTCTTCATTCTCTCCCTTTACCACCCATTCAGAAGAGCTGCTGGAGTGATCTTCTTACAGCCTGGTCAGGACACCCCGCTCTGACCTCATGTTACCATCCTGTAAAGTTCTCCTTGGTGTTGGTCTGGAGCTTCTTTGCATTTCTGGAAGTCATTCTTTCTCTTTCCTCCATGTAATTAAACCTCCAGTCTCTCTGCTCTGGTAATCTCTGTCTTCCAGAACTTGTTAATTTAGCCTTTCTTGGTTTCCACCAACAATTTGGTGATTTTCCAAGTATTTTAGCATCTTGTTAGTGAGCAGTCTTCCTGTTCACCAAATTATTCTTTGATGACTTTTGTTGTATCTCCAGATAGATTTGAGGTAGTGCAAATCGAAGTGGGGCAGTGTCTGCCGGATAAGATAGACACCTCTATGTCTAGTTAGCTCATTAACTTTGATTATAAATCAATGAGAACCTTCTGTGACACAATGTAAAAGTCACTAGTGAGTATTTCTGAAAATTGGGTCAGTAATTCACTATGCAATACTTTAATGGTACAAGCAATTTGGTGCTGCTCTGAAAGGTAAGAGGTCTCATATGTTGATTTCTATCTCTACTCATGCAATTACTCTTCAAGGAGACTGAAAGTAAAAAAGATTGTTTAAAATGATCCTCTTGGGAATCTAAGAAGTAAGAAGTGCATTTTAGGAGTAAAGTGTACATGTACTCAATCCTTCTTGATTTCTATCCTGGGTACAAAAGGTTGACAAGGAGGTGTAGAGACACAAAGTTTGCTTAAATGACTAAAAATAAAGAATATCATCCTAAAGTTTTTGCTTTACTTAAACTGTAATTCAACCAAGTTCTATTTTAAGATTTTCTCACTTCATGACACAGTCTAGTCTCATGTGAATGTCAGCCTCTGTGGGTGAGACTAGGAAAGCTTCTCTGGATTCGTCGTTACACATACAGAGCAAGTTCTGATGACACGTCAAGAAAGCTAGTCTTCACCCTGCAAAGCCTGACATGCACACACATTATTACCAATACAGAACAACTTAATACCGAAATATGAATCAGATTTTTGTTGTTACCGTGTATTAGCTGACGTGTTGCAAATATGACAGTTAACTCCTTAGTGTACAGGTTACTGTATCAGTGAAAGATGGGCAGCATACCAGGGACTAACATGACTTTTTTCAAAATCTGTGCTGGGTGAACCAATAGCAAAGCATGCAGTCATTCTGCCACTTCATCTCCCAGTGGAAAACCCACATGACATTCTGCAAATGGGATAGTAAGAGAGAGCTGACCAACAAAGATAGCAGTCATTGGCAGCAAATAAAAGGAAATAATAATTCTGGGGATATGATTAGAATTGAACACAAATGACCGTATAGAATAAATAGCTGACTGGGAGCATGTGGTTGTCACCAAACAAGAGTCTCTATGCTGCACCCAGTGGGACTTGCTGCAAGGTGCCTTACCAAAACAGAAACAGAAAGTGGTTGTGATCAGGATGAAGAGCACTGGCTAGAAGCTTGGCATCAGAGGAACTTCAGGGATAGTTTTGCAACAATGGAAGTAGAGAGGGTAAAATAGTAGGAACAAATCCAAATGTAGGAGAGGTTATGACAATCAAGACACAATAAGAGACTCACCCTAAGTTATACAATGAAAGGAAGGTACAAACTCTGTTCAAAATAAAAATGAAGTACATTGATTCTCAGTGTTTCTAATGCTTTAGATTACTGTTCAAAATAAATACGAATCTTCAATTCTTTTCTATGTATTTATAATCAACAGGAACGTTTTTAAAACTTGGACAAAAATTTTAAGAGCCATGAAGCAATCAAGTTTTCCTAATGCTTTTAAGATTTTTTTGCAATTTCAGTTTACATAGTCCCCATGTTTATGGCCTTGTACCGTCATGCATAAGCAATGAATGCCTTTAGTACAAGGGTGGGCTGGAGAGATGGCTCAGCCGTTAAAGGCTAGGCTCACAACCATAAATAGTACAAGGGTTTCCAGGCAGAAACACAATATTTTACACTTATTTAATACTTTACAAGTTGCAAAGCTTACTGGCTGATAAGTTAGTGAGAACACATTGTATGTCAAGTCAGTAATTCCAGGCAGAATACTTTTTCTGTTACTTGTCCCTGGGTCAAGATATAACCAGAACTAATAATTAAAGTGTCTTAAATTTCTAGGTATTCTTTATAAGAATGTAAGGAAGGCAAGGGAAATAATAATATGTGAGTTTAAGAATATCAAATAATAATAGAAAGATATTTCAACAAACAATCCGGCTTATTGCCTATTTTTGTAGCAAAAATCTCTCTAATATTTAATCCCCTCTAATTTTTAATTTATGCTTTATATAAAAGTGAACTAAAAATAGGTCACAAAATTAAATAAAATAAAAGACATATTTGGGACTGAAGAGATGGATTAGTTGCCAGGATTCAGGGTTGGACACAGTAGCAACGTCATCTTTATAACCCATCAACACAGTTTTTGCTTCCTGAACATGTGACTTCTTACTGTCTTTGTTGTTGTTACATTGTTTAAAATTTTTTATTAGTTCTTTGAGGAATTTGTCCATGTTTTGATTATATTCACTCTTCCCTCAACTCTTCTCAGATCTCTACCCCTTTTCCTTTCCACCCCATAAAGGTCAGTCTGGTCTGTGCAAGCATTCTTGAATGCGTGGACTTTTTATTGAAACCTAGTCTACTTCTATATTTACCAATAAATTTTTCTGATCAACCTTATAAGAAAATTCTGAATACTATGTTGGAATTCAAGAAGGACTATTTAAGAAGCCACAGACCTAGCTTAGGGCCATTGGGTATATCATAGTTGCTAAATGACTGCTCACGTCATCCTGAGTAGTAGGTAGTGGCAGTTGGTGAGAACACAGTGGCAGAGAAGGCACTGTGCTGAGTGCGCTTCTGCTTTCTATGTGGGAGCAGTGATGAATGGAGGTCCAGATGTCTGTGTGCAGTAAAGCAAGAGCTCCTGAATGGTGAAGGTCGTTAGGACCCAAATGCCAGTTCTCCTCATGCTTCCTGACAGTGTTGGACAAGTCACATGCTATTCGGAGTCAGTACTTCCAGTACCACATTTTGCCACATATCTTGAATCTTATAAGGTTAGGGTTTGTGTTGCTGTGAAGAGACACCATGACCACAGCAAGTAGGGGTGGCTTACATTTTCATAGGTTTAGTCCATTATCATTATGGTGGGACATGGCAGCATGCATGCAAACATGGTGCTGGAGAAGGGGCTGAGAATTGTACATCTTGACCCACAGGCAACAGGAAGTGAACTGAGACACTAGGCATGGCTTGAGCATATTTAAGACTGCAAAGCCTACCCCATGGTGACACGCTTCCTCCAACAAGGCCATACCTACTCCAGTGAAGCCACACCTGCTAATATTGACATTCCCTGTGAGCTTATGGGAACGAATAACATTAAGACTACCAAACCTTGTTTTGATTGGCACATTACTGCACCCAGTGGAAACTGAAGAAGGCTTGTAAAAGGTGGCTGCCTGGCTTCAATCAGGGCATTGGTGAAATCCCACTAATACTAGAATTCATCTCTAAACCATTATCTTGTCCATTTTGTAAAAACTCTAGTCTTTGCTGCTCTATACTTACAGATTTCCTGCAGAATGCCATTCACTATTGCCCCCTGAAAACTGCTTCTTTGCTTTATTCAGCTGCATAGTAGTGGACACCAGACACCCCTTTGGTCTAACACTGTTGTATCTCATGGATGCTGGATGGTGGTGATGACACTTGCTCTTAAATATCCTCCCAATTGTATATTTCTTAACTCTTGCAAAAAGGCTTTTATGGAGGAAAGAATATAAACCCACCCCTTTTAAAAAGACCCTCCTATGTTATTTTGGGGGGATACTTTTGTGAGGTCTGGATATGTTGTATACCCCACTCTTCCAGTATTTTCACCACATGTTCTGTTTCTTTAACAGATGATTCAACACGTGTTTCCCTTGGAAAACAAAAGAACTACATCAATGCTAGTTATATTAGAATAGTAAATCATGAAGAAGAGTATTTTTATATTGCTACTCAAGGACCACTGCCAGAAACTATAGAAGACTTTTGGCAAATGGTTCTTGAAAATAATTGTAATGTTATTGCTATGATAACCAGAGAGATAGAAGGTGGAATTATCAAGTGTCACAGTTACTGGCCCATTACTCTAAAGGAGCCTTTGGAATTGAAACACTTTCGCATCCTTATGGAGAACTACCAGATAACTCAATATTTTATCATTAGAATATTTCAAATTGTGAAGAAGTCGGTAAGTCTTAAAATGCTACTAGTAGATACATGTTTTATGATATAAGCTGGTGTATTCCACTAGGGTGGGATATATACTAAGGTTATGCCATGTTTGGTCAATATCACTGGGAGACCTGCTCTTTTCTGAAGGGAAACAGAGGAGTCATAAATCTGGGGGAGAGGGAAGAAGGGTATTGGGAGGGATGGAGGGAGAGGAGACTGTGGTCAGCATGAAGAATAAAGAAAAAGAAAAAGTAACCTTTGCCAGTAGTGGTGGCACATGCCTTTAATTCCAGCACTTCAGAGGCAGAGGTAGGAAGATCTCTGTGAGTTTGAGACTAGCCATGTCTACAGAGAGAGTTCTAGGACAGCTAGTGCCATAGAGAGAAACCCTGTCTCTAAAAGAATAATAAAAGTAACTTTTAACCTCTTTTTGTCTAGTAGCAAAGCTATACATTTTACTTCTGCTTAGTCAACTTTGAAAAGAAAACAGAAGAGGCAAAGTAGGATGGGGATGGGTACTGAATGTTTCTGATCCTGTGGTAGGCTTTGGTGGCTTCTGCCGAGTGTGGCAGCCAGGCGTTAAATTTGTCAATAGTGCTTACCATGGCTGGATTCTACTGCTAGGCAGTGAACAATGACGTGTCTGTATCCTCCAGTCATTGAAATGTTGCGCTCACTGATAACTGGTTGCTTTGGGAGCTTGGTTGCTTTGGGAGCTGAGGAGGGAAATAATTAGTGTTATCTGGAGTTGAACAAAGGATCACTGAAGGCAGCATTACACCTGGATTGTGAAGGACCTAGATGAGAAAAAAAAAAAAAAAAAAAAAAGGGAAGCAGACAATTGAAAAAGACATTGCCCTGGTGTGTGTGTGTGTGTGTGT
>PVIH01006759.1:0-15950 GCA_004025045.1 Sigmodon hispidus | reverse complement strand
ACGAGATGTCCTATTTATGAAAAAGAACATGGATTTTAAAAGAGATGAAACAATCACAGATGAGATTGTTGTTTGTTTTGTTTTGTTTTTTTAAATAAAATTACCATACTTATTAGGTGCTTAGAACTTGTGACTCATGACACAAAAAGGGTTTGGAAACCTTGCTGGTCATGCAGACTTTCTGAATGTGCCAGCCCATTTTTTACTTTTAAGTACTTGGAAATCTTGGGGTTTTTTTTTTTTTGAAGCCTTATAATATAGAATAAAGGTGGTAGCTTTGAATTTGGAAGGCATACATTCGAATCCATACAAACTATGGAAGCTTTGTGACCTAGCGTATACTGTCCATATCCTTCCAATCCTGGTCTCTAAAAATGGAGACAAAATAGTGCTTTTATCTTAGGCTGACATAAGGACTAAATTAGATGACCCATGTGAAGCTCCTGTCACATTACCTGCTAGGGACCAAGTGTTAGATTCCTGCCTCTTGAGAGCATTCTTAGTTTTATTTTTTTCATTAGTGTGTGTGTGTGTTTAATGGAGAAAAGCTGAGTCCATCAACTTCCAGAATTTCTGCAAATACCAAAATTAGGTTACAGTACTCTGAATGTTCTACATACTGTATGTGTGTGTGTTTGTGTGTGTGTGTGTGTTTGTATGTATGAGTGTGCACTATCTCCACCATCATCATCACAAAATTGAAATGAGATCTCTAAGAAATCAATAAACCTCTCTGTGTCTCTCCAACAGACAGGAATGAGTCACTGTGTAAAACACTTGCAGTTCACCAAATGGCCAGACCATGGCACTCCTGCCTCAGCAGATTTTTTCATAAAATATGTTCGTTATGTGAGGAAAAGCCACATTACAGGACCTCTGGTTGTTCACTGCAGTGCTGGTGTAGGCCGAACAGGGGTGTTCATCTGTGTGGATGTCGCTTTCTGTGCCATCGAAAAGAACTACTCAGTAAGTGTGTGAGGAAGCAAATAAAGTGATACTGTCTCTAAGCACAGGTCTTAACAGCCCAGCATTATTGGAAGACTGATCTGGACCAACATAGCACATCAGATGCTCAGTAGCTTAGGAGACTTCATCCTCACTGGGCTTGCTGTGGGTTCCTGGGAATGGCAGTGAGGATTAAAGTGTATTATATAAATAATTGGCTAAGATGGTGTAGAAAGGGTTGGACATTCTGGAAGTATGCATTCATGTTCTTCCTTTGCATGCCACATGTGGCTTTAGTATTTCATGAGGTAATTCCAGTGAATTACGCTTATTTTCAGTGAACAAATCTGACATGCATACATGTTGAAAAAAAATCTCTGTAGGTTTCACTTCACATTTTACTGTATGCTTTAGATTTGGATGACTTTATATAAGTTGCTCATCCTAAATATCCTTTATGTTTGTGATTTATTATTTTTAACTGTGTGTATGTGGGGGGGGCATGGTGGTGCTGGTGCTGGTGGTATGTATATATTCCAGGAGAGGATAGAAGCATCAGATCCTTCAGGTAGTTGTGAATTAATCAACATGAATGCTGAGATTTGAACTCAAGTCCTGTGCAAGTGCAATATGCTCTCCTGAGCATGGAGCCATCTCTTTACCCTCAAAATCAGTTTTCTTAAGATAAAATGAAGAGAGAAATATACATGACATGAGCCAAACATTAGATGACCCATGTAAAACATCCCTTGCCCTTCTCCTAAACTGAGGTATAAGAGGTAGAGTTTGGTATGTGTTGATTATATTATTCTTTGTTGTTACCTAAGCTGATTGAAAATGTGATTTTAGATGTGTGGCACAATAGCTTACCTCCTGACCTGTTCTGTGCTGCAGCACTGAGGAGGGAGGGGAACACAATCGCCTACAGTTTGGGCACTGTAGAGGGCGGGCGAGTCTAACTCTGCCCATACAGAATGTGAAATTCCTTTCCTCAGCCATCAGTTGACAGCTTGAGAACCATTCGCTCTGGTAGGTACACTCTGCAGCTATCTTCCTCTGGGACCAGATACATTTCTGAAGTCTTGGAATTTGCACAGCCAGACTCCAACAGAGGCAGCCATCCCTGTGATAGCTGCCGTAGTTTCATTGTTTACCCTCAGATGACATCAAGAAAGAGCCAGGAAAACCGTCTTTAGGGAAGATGAGTCTTTTTCCTTTTCAAACAGAGGCTCATCTCTGCTTGGATGAGCTTGTCTCAACTTGCATTTCACTCTTTGGTTGTGTGTTCAAGTCTGAACACTGAAGGATGGACCTGGCTGGCTTGGATCAGCCACAGTTCCGGCAGACTGTGCAAGTGGGGAGGAGAATTGTACAGATGCCTGGAACAAGCTCAGAGCATCATTATGAAGGATGACTGTAAACTGGCAAAAAAAAAAAAATGACAAGTCCTAAAATGCTGAAACCTTCACTGGTAACTAATGTTTTATCATTTCACAGTGACTACACTGGTGTAATGTCTCTAGCACACGTATTATCTATCATACCTTCTCAAGTGACTTTTTTGTGTTTATCATTGTTCCACATTCCTGTAGCAGCTGTAAAAGCTATGTATCTTTGTCAAATCTAAACAACATTGTTTAGACACATAGTAGTTTTTTTACACTTAAAACGTGCCTTATCTGTGTTTTATCTCTGTTCTTCTATGGTTTATTTGGTAGTCTTTTAGTTCTTTGTCTGAGCTGAGGTTGTAGCTTAGTAGTCGATGCTTGTCATAACACATGCAAGGTGTGATGTCCAGGACTGAAGAAGAAAATGATACTTCAATTGGATGAAATATTGTGGCTAAAAATAAAAAATATAACCATTGTTCCTTGACTTTCCATAGAACCCCATACTATCAGTAGCTCATGTTCTTACTGATGCCCGAGCTTGCTTGTGGTCATCAGAGAGTTAAGTCTGAGGAGGACTCGGGGGCCCTTGCCTGTTTTAATAGCACACATTTCCTCAGGACTCCATTTGCTCAGGGCTTCTTCCTCTGTTCCCTACAGGTATAAATGTTGGAGAGTACATAACCATTTATGTCTTTTTATTATTTACAGTCACTTTAATTTTTAATTGAGTTAGGTTAAAACCCTTTAAAACATTGAGAGTAAACTAGTTTTCTGGAAGAAACATCAAGAGTTTGTCAAATGTTCTCAGCAAAACCTTTTTTTTTTTTTTTTTTTCTATTGTGAGCATTTAGTAACTGTTAACCAGCTAATGTAATGAAGAGAATTGTGATGCAATGAGGAGAATAAGCCAAAATTTAACACATTTTCCTTTTTATAATTTACCTTATATATAACAGTATTAACCACTGTTTCATCTGGAAGGTATTGGGCTTTCCTTTTTACTTTGTCTGTTGGTAGAGTAAGACTGTTGATGAAGCAGTGTGTTGAGTCACCTTCTGACTTTAATCCATTAGTCTTTTTTGTCACTGCAATTTAAATACCTGAATTTCTTCCTACAAAATAAAAGCTGAAGGTGACATTTGTGCTGTAGACCTTTAATTTTTAGTGTTCAGAATATCAGTGCAGACACAGCTTTACAAAAGTGAGACTCTCCCCTGTGGTGTCACGCTGCTCTGAGACATACACTAACTGCATCACTGTTGCTGTTTATAGACACATTCTTCAGCATTGCTGTCACTTCCTGTCATAGCTAATTTCCACTTTTATCAACCTAGAGCATCATTAGAAATAACTGTCTCTGCCATCTGTTTACCAAAATTTCAAAGAAAGAAATTAGAGCAGTTTTAACCATTTTGACAACTATATATATTTTGCAGAAGTCTGTGAGCAGTAGTGTATGAATTGCTGCAAATATGTGCTTTTGTTGGCTTTCTAATTTAATATTTTATAAAATAATTATTTTGTTTTGTATAAATGTTTCTTATTATGAATGGCAATTAAGTTAATGATTCTTTTATTTTGTTAGCCAGCACATTTTTGTAAATAATACAAGTGTGGTTTTAGCACAAAAAATAATTATAAACTTGAGTCAACTGAGGAGCACCAATTCCTGTGGAATTTGTTGAGCTCTTTTAGTTTTCTCTGTCATTTCCATTTCTGCTGATCAGTGCAAACAGTTGGAAAGCTGTGTCCTTTCTTGACAAGGTGATTCAGCAAAGCTTCTTTGGCCATCAGGTTGAGGACTTCAGATTAATTACCATAATTTTATAATTAAATTCTAAATTGTAATTTTATAATTATAATTTTATAATTAAAGTAATTTCTAAGTTATAATTTAGAAGATTTGAAATAGATAGAGGTTTTAATTTTAATGATTTAGCCTTAGTTTTTCTTTTTATGCATCATGTTTCAAATATGAACTCTAGGAACCTAAATTCTGAGGAAACTTTTCGCTGTTTTCCAAGAATTGAAGGCTTTATAATTTATACCTAAGTTCATACTACATGTTGCACATGTAAAGTATACAGTTTTGGTTGAGATTTATTTTATCTAATTATTTTCTGGGCATGGATAACCAGTTTTTCCTAGACCACTGTTGAAAAGTTTAGTCTTCCTACATAGAGCTGCTGATATAACTTCATTTAAAATCATCTGGAGTGTCTCCATGGGCCTATTCTGGCTCTGTAGTCTGTTCCACCGATATATGTGTCTTATTTTGCTGCCAGTATCAACCTTTGGATCTCTGTAACCATGTAAAATAGTTAATATTAGATAGAGTGATTCCTTACACTTTATTTGTCTTAGCCAGTTGAGTTTGTGATTTCCAATATAAATTTTATGCTGAGTCTTACTCTTAGTTAGGAGTGAAAGCAGCTAGAGGAGAAATGGATATATTTCAGCTCACAGTTTCATGTCACAGACACACAGTGTATCTATCACTGGTGGAGAGCAGAGCAGGAACTCAACGCTGGGACCAGAGGCAGAAGAACAGCTGCTCACTAGCTTGGTTCCCATGACCAGCCGGCTCAAGGATGGCCCAGCTGACAGTGGGCTAGGCCTCCCATATCCATCACCAGTAAAGAAGGCACCCACAGACTTGCCAGCAGGCCAGTCTGATGGAGGCATTTGCTCAGTTTCAGTATCTTCTCTCCAGATATGTCTTTAACCTCAGTCTAATCAGCATAGCTTGCCTGAAGGGATTGTGGTAAAAATACTTGAAGTCTATATATGGATGCTCGGGAAAACTGGCCTCTTCCCTGTATTTAATCAGCAAATCCATGAACATACTATTTATTTCTCTTATTTATTAAGTCTTCTGCATTCTTTTATTAAGTTTCCCACAATTTTCAGAATATAGAATTATGTGTTTCGTTAAATTTATTCTGTTTCATTTTCTTTGAGGAAATCATAAATTTACTATTTTAACTTTTAGTTTTTATGTATTTATTGCAATAAAAATGAAATGTAGAAATGTAAATGACTTTTTCATGTTGATTTTATATCCTGTGACCTTGTTAAGCTTATTTATTCTGAGAGTCTTACTTATGAGTTACTTATAATTTTTTATGTAAATGACCTGTTGCATCTACAAATAGATTTATTGCCTTCTTGCCTTCACACATGAATTTCTTTTTTATTTTCTGAATTAATTCCTCTATAATTTTTTCTACAAAAGATCCTAGGGAGAAGATGAAAGGCTCAAGATAGGGAGAAAACTATGTATCAAAGAAATGCCACACATCTGGAATGCATAAAGAACCCTGATAATCAATAGCTACAGTCACTAAAGTGCTTGTCACACAATTATGAGGACCTGAGATCAATCTTTAGAACTTACATAAGAAATTGAGCATGATATCACTCACTTGTAATGTTAACATTTGGGAGGCAGAGACAGGTGGATCCCTAGAATCATTGATCAGCCAGTCTAGCTAGTCCAATTGATGAGCCGCAGGTCCCAGAAGAAAACTGTCCTGAAAAATAAGGTGGACAACTCCCAAGGGATGAGACTTAAAGTTGACTTCTGGATCCTAAATGTATAAGTACTTGCACATTCATTTCTCTCTGTCTCTGTCTCTGTCTCTGTCTCTGTCTCTGTCTCTGTCTCTCTCTCTCTCTCTCTCTCTCTCTCTCTCTCTCTCACACACACACACACACACACACACACACTCACTCACTAAGATAAAAATATAAGGGATTATGGTTGAAAAATCTTAAATATCATGTTAACATGACCCATGTTAGTATGTCTGTACTATCCTTGCACCACACTGACATTCCAGATGAGTTATCTGTGCCTGAGCTGGTCCTTAGGCTATCCAGCCAGTCACTCTCAGCAATGATCCACCACTAGTGTCCAGTTGTTGTAAGAGTTTCTAAATTCTTCCAGACTTGTGTCATTGTGGACTAGCAACATACCTTTGTGACTTGAAGTCAGAGGCCACCTCTAGTTGTGTGGGTGCACACTACTGTGTTTAGTGACTGTTGCCAAAGGTTTCTACTTGAATTTACAAGGCTCTTTATTTAAGAAACAGTTGTGCTCATGTGGCCAAGGAAGGCCTTCTGTGCTTGTTCACAATTAACTGCTGCTTTCAGTTCTCCTTTTGTTAACATAAAGGCAGTAATTCCTTTGGGAGCATCTTCCTTATAAATAACGGTTTCCTTCCTCCCCTAAAGAGTCTACTAAAACAAGTCCTTCTTTTCATTAGGCTGGGCTTTAAAACATGTATTGTGACCTTTCTGGTTACATCTTGACATCCCCTTTCACTAGAAAGAGGTAAAGAGTACTTATTTGGCAATCTGTGAGTTCTGTGTTTCTCAGCTGTCTGAATGACTCAGTTACCACCATCTTATTTCAGTTCAACATTATGAACATAGTGACCCAGATGAGAAAACAGCGTCAAGGCATGATTCAAACAAAGGTAGGTGCTTCTCCCGAAAATCCAGTTAAAGCACTCAAGACAAAGGTTAGCATCCTCTAGCACTTTACAGTTCATAATGCTGGTTTGTTTGTTACATTTGTGATCTCATTCATTCATATTGTTCCAGGTAGACAATGATAGAGTTGTTTTGCTTTGATAATCTTAATGAAGTGTGTCAGGAGTCTGTTACATGGAGTTAATCAGAGAGCACGAGGAGGAACTGGCCCTGAAACTAAAGTCACAGGCCTTAAACCATAAAGCCATGCTGCTGAAGCAGCCCATCTAGTTTTATTACTAAGTTTCTAGAGAGTAATTTGAAATGTATAGTCACTTCTGTCTGTCTGTCTGCCTGCCTGATTGTCAGTCTGCCTGCCTGTCTGTCTGTCTGTTGTTTGTTGACTCATTATAAAGATATTTTTAATATCACAGACTAGTTTGTAATCACCAGGAGAAATAAAGAGAATATTTATAATAGAAACAGTTGCCTCTGAACTGATATGTATACTATCTATAATAAGTGTATATAATTTGGGATATATTTGGTAATATATTTATATAGCAATTGTATACATTTAAATTGTTAAAATTACATAAGACACCTCTAGAATTAGATTTAGATTATCTAGAGAAGACACAGGAAATGGATGTTGACATTTTCCTTCTGTTTATATACTTGTCTGTTAAAGAGTCCTAGACCGAGCATTTATTTTGTTTATTTATGTTCCTTATATTTAAAATATATATTTGCTTAAAGAAGTTCTCAATGTTTGTAGATACACATTTGTTCTTTGAGGGGAATTTTCTTACATGACTGAAAAAGATTACAGATGTGTTCTCCCAAAGGTGACATTGGTGTCTGTTTACTTACCACTGTGTCGTTTGTGTGTGTGTACAGGAGCAGTATCAATTTTGTTATGAAATTGTACTTGAAGTTCTTCAGAATCTTCTGGCTTTGAGTTAAGAAAGAGTCTGCACCTCTCACTTGAGATCATCAAGAAGCTTGTGCTGAAGGGTCTGCTGGCCGTGAAGTTTGCCTTCTGACCGTCTCTCTGAACTCTCCCTGAAGGCAGCATCACTGGGCATGGAGTGATTGTTTTCACTTGATCTTTCTAGACAATAGCAAACTACCCTCCCATGTTTTCCAATGGAACAAACCTTGGTTTAGCTGTTTGGTTTAAGGGATTATAGAGTTTAATAAAAGACTTAAATATATTCATTTAGATTTTATTTGGAAAGGTGGCCAAGGCCTCAGAAGATTTGCAAGACTGTACAAGCCTTATTCTGGGAGAATATGGAGCCAATAAATTGCAGGTTCATATCTTGATGTCTCACAGACACTTTGCTGACAGATACTTATCTGTGTTCTTTAAAGAAGCTAGGGTCCATACTACCATCTGGTAATTGAGTAACTCAAAAGGACTCTAATTGAAATGGATTAACTTTTGATATAAGTTGCTTCTCAGGTTCTATACTTCCATGGTCCCAGAGTGCCCTGGGGATTTCTAAGGACAAGTTACCTTCCAGGAGTAGGTAGGTAACTGCCTACTAGGCCCTTGTCCTGCTGCCCTGGGAAGCCCCTTGTGGGAGAATAGAGTCCCTCTGCACTCTGACATGAACACACTGGTGAACAGTCCCAAACAAAAATACTCTCTCCATCTGTAAAGTCAGTGGAAACGTTTGCCATGCCCAACTAGACTTTTTTCCTATCCTGTCCTATCAGTTAACAGACCATTCTGTCTGCTTTATTTGAAGCAAGTATTATGTGGTACTTGCTTCTGAATATTTAGCTAACCAATAAACTTTAATATAATGATATTGCTATGCAAGTTTGAGTCATTTTTGGTACCCGTTATACCAAATTCTTTTTTGAAACTGAGATCTAAAAAATAAGTTGTTTTTTTTTTTCTCTTTCTTTAGAGGTCCATTAAATTGTTCCTTTCTCTGTAGAAAGATTTAGATGCTAAACACTGGAACTAGATTTTGGAAAAAATAAATTTATAGTTATGAAAGTGAAAACTTCTATATTCTTGCTAAAAACTTATGGCCATTACTATATTTATCTTATCAGGATTCTGCCTTAGACAATTATAGTGATTTACTGGTTAAGGGGCTTTGGTGATCAGTCATTCCTAATTATAAGCCACAAAGCAATTGATAAGTGTTTTGTACAGTGAATTCAGTAGTGATCAGAGCTGTGAATCATATTGAAAATTCCTAAAATTATAAGTACTAAACTTTTAAGAGGCTTATTGCTTTGGTTAAATGAGTACTTGAATTAATTAAATTAGAATTAGTAATTCTTACTTTAAAGATAATTATATGGCATGTATTTGACATTAACTCAAGTTGGTGATTATAGCTATTTATACTACTTATATACATAATAGCCTATACTGAACAATAATATCATTTTGATTATTTGTTTTTGGTATTTGTATCTATAACTATATTTTCATTCTGTTACTAAAAATGATAAGTATAATATAGAACAATGTTCCCAAGATGGACTGTATGTTATTAAATGAAAATATTTTCTATGTATTGCCTGAAGTATTTTTATTTGTCAGAATCTTGTGGTTTCTTGTGCAGAAACATCCCACATCCCCATCTTGATAAGTTTGCCCCTTTTTAGTGTGTGCCAGATTTTTAAGTTTTCCAGGGAATTTAAGCAAGCAAACATGGAAATGCTGATTGTATTGGTTTTCATTTCATTCTTGAACGTGAACATCAAGGTAAAAACTTACAATTAATTGAAATCCTAACCTTCATACTAGTGAATTAGTGAATAATTTCAACCTAGGATATGAATATGCAACTTTCATTGGCAATTTTTGTGGCAATGTGAAAACTTATTCAAAGAAAGTTTTAAAATTTTTGTAAATAAGCATAGATATTTATTAACTTTCAACTTCAAATAAATATTTTGATGATGCTTAAGTGTTAGAAGAGGCTTTTTGGAAGCAAATACTGCATCTTTTATGCTCATAAGGCTTTTGCTAATTGACTTTTCTTTCAGATCTTTCACTCTTGGTTTCTCTATACCATTCAACTTCCAATAAAATTTACATTTTTTACTCAGAAGCCATTTCAGTGACTTATTTTGTTGAAAATCTCAAAGGGGAACACCTTTCCATTTTCTACTTACCTTTTTCTAGAAAGACTCAGTTTTCCTCTGTGTTTTGAGATTTGAAAAACTGAAAGAGAAGAGTTGGAATGTGTCCCGTCAGCAAAACCGGCCAATGGACTCATGAGGGAGGATGGACGACTCAGAAGACTCCGTGTAAAACTGACCCAAAAGTAGGAGCAGTGGCTTCATTAAGAAACAGCCTGAATCTGAAGGTAGTGTAAGGAGTTTTTTTTTTTTTTTTTAGAAAAATCACTACATTTGAGGGTAGAAGAGGAGAACCCATTAACAAAGCCTTCAGCAATGCCACTAAGAGTTAGCAGATGATAGTGTAAACTTACAATATTGACCAGTTAAGACAAAATTACTTTTTCTTCATAAATAATAATTTACTGAAAATAATATTAGAAAATATATTACAAAGTCAGAATTCAAGGTATCTTTGTAAAATTTAATCTTTCTCTATGGTATTCAGCTATCTTTATATAGCATACCATAGCCTGCTTTTATTTGTAATGTTGTAGGCTCATTCACTTACAAATTATAATTTGCAGATGTTTTTGTGTTGTAATAGAAATGGCTGGATTATTCATATAATCAGAGACCATATGGTTCTAAAGTATTTACTGTCAGGCCCGTTTAAAGGAGTTTTGCCAACCCCTTCTATATCACCAACAGAGAAATATAATCATAACATAAAAAAGCTGTACAAAATATTTTTGTCAGATGTAGGCATGGTGGTACATGCTTTAATATTAGCACCAAGGAGGCAGAGGCAAGTAGATGTCTGTGAGTCCAAAGCTAGCTTGGTACACATAGTGAGTTCCGCAATAGCCAGGGCTACACAGTGAGACCCTCTTTTAAAAATCGAAACAATTTATACCTATGAGACCTCCATGCAAGCTGTTTTAAAACTATTCACAAGCTGAAAACTTGTATCTGAGGGGACATTTGTCTTGAAGGTGATGCTGAGGCATGATAGTGAATGTAAGATAGAAACCAAAGATTGGGCTGTAGAGGGATATGATGCCCTCTTCTGGTACCCATATCCACACACAAAAGCACACATGTACACTTAATTAAAAATCTTGCAATCCCTTTCCTTCAACCCTGCAGCCACTATGGGGGAGCCGCAGTGGAACTCAAGTCTGGGCCAGAGTGCTGTTTAGTGGCAAGAAACGTAACTTGTATTTTGTCTATTACAAATAGTGTGGCAGTGGATGGTGATCCTTTGATTTACATCCAGTATTTACTTATGAGTGACTGTAATCCACAACCCACAGCCCCAGAGAAGCTGGGTAACAAAGAGAACTCTAAGAGGATGCACGCTTTTCCTTGGGTTAGGGGAAACAGATGAGGTCTCAGGGACAGTGGCACACAGAGGAGAGAGGACGTTAGAGGCTGGATGGAGGAGGAGATTAATGAAAGAGATCTCAATAGAGGGCTTTATTTTGGGGTTAAGAAGAAACCTGGTGCCAGGGAAACTCCCAGGAATCCACGAGGATGATCCCAGCTGGGATTAGTAATAGTGGGGAGGGTGCCTGAACTCCCTTTCTGTGATCAGATTGGTGACCATCCTAATTGTTATCATAGAACCTTCATCCAGTAACTGATAGAAGCAGATGCAGAGATCCACAGTCAAGCATTGGGCCAAACTCTGGGAGTCCAGTTGACAAGAGGGAGGAGGGGCTTTACCAGCCGGGGTGTGTCAAGATCACCGCAGGGAAACCCACCGAGAGCTGACCCTGAGCTGATAGGAGCTCATGGCCTCTCCACTGTCAGCTAGGGAGCCTGCATAGGACTGGCCCAGGCCCTCTGCATGTGCATGGCAGTTGTGTAGCTTGGTCTGTTTGTGAGGGCCCCTAGCAGCGGGACCAGTACCTGTCCCCGGCACATGGACTGGCTTCTTGGAGTCTATTTTCCAGGCAGGGATGCCTCACTGAGGCTTGATGCTGGGGGAGGAGCTTGGCCCTGCCTCAAGGTGACATGACATAGCCTGTCCCTTCTTGAACAGAGGAGGAGTGGATGCGAGGGATAGATGGCAGGTGGGGAAGGAACAGAGAGAGAGTAGGGAGAGCAAACTGTGGTTGGTATATAAAATAAATGAAAAATTAATACAAAAAAGAAAGAAAAACAAATAATGTCGCAAGGGGCTGCAGGACCACTTTGAGGAACCAGAAGACACATGGATGCTTTTCAGGGAGACTGAGGCCAGGGAGATGAACAACCAAAAATGGCACGTCTTATGGGAAGATGTGTTTAAAAAGCGGTTTCATGAGATTGGGGGGGAAAAGATGGCAGTGCTTGCTGTGGAGAAAGGCAGAACTAGAGATTTGACATTTTGACTAAGGAGTAGAACTGGTTCTCAGGCTGCCAGGAGGTGCAGACCCAGTCGCCACCCCCTAGGCCAGTGTAGCCACTGGACCTGAAGCATATCCCTGGGCATAGAGTGCTGCTGCTGGTGGTCCCTCTGCTCACCTGCTTGGGGAGGAGAACACACTACAGTCATGTCTGTGGTGCCCATGAGGCTGCCGGTACTGAGGATGAGGTGGGGTATAGCAGCCTGAAGCACAGGTAGGTCCAGCCCCAGGACACACTGTCCAGAGGCATGAACACCCTGACTCTGAGCAGCACAAGATATCAAGATGAAGAGTGTCTCATTTTCTGGATTAAGTCTCAAAAGACTTCACTAGTCCTTTCTACTGCCAGAGGCCATGCTGGTGTCCTTGATCCATGCTGCTTCCAGAACCCATGTTGTTGTTCATCATCTGTGCTGTAGGCAGCTGCCTGCTGCTATGAGCAAGGAAGCCTTTGTTTGCAGTGTGATCAATAACTGCAGACTCATAACTGAGAATGAGAGATGTCAAAGGCTTCTGGGACAACCTCCCTTCCCTTCCCCAACAAGAAAGAAAACCATTGAAGAGAGTCCTTAAAAATAGTGATAAGTATGCTAAAGTGTAACTCTTCACAGCTGATGACCTCTGATGGGGTGCAGTGGGAAGGATTCTCTTTTCTTTAAGGGGCTGGCACTGGGAGTTTGACCACACTCCAGTGAATATATGGGTCAAACAAATTGGACTTCATTGGTTTTTGTTTGTTTGTTTGTTTGTTTGTTTGTTTTGGGGGAGGGCACAAAGGTGGGAGGGTGGGCCTGGGAGTAATGGGAGGCAAGTGTGATTGGAGTGCATTGTATAAAATTCCCAAATAATTAATAAAAATATTGTTGAGGAAAAATAGAAATAATTTTTAAGAAGTAGATGAACCTGTAGCTCATTTCCAAGTGCATTTACAGGCAGACACACTAGAAAGAGACCCAAAAGATCAGCAAAAGAAAAACTCAGTTCACACATCAAGAAAGAATGTGAGAATAAGTAGCAAACAAAATCAGGAGAAAACTCAGCAACTGACACCTTATGACCCATTAGTACTGGAGGGAAAACAGTTCGTGGTCATAATAATCACCATGGACAGGTGAGCAGGACAAGGGCACAATGAGTCTAGAGATGTAACCAAAGTGAGAGATCTAAACAGTCACCCAAGAACAACTCCGAATAGTAATTCAAAGAATATTTCTGAAAACTGACAGCTGAGTGTCGGTCTGAACACTTTGTCTCCAGTTGGTGGCTCTGAATGCGGAGCCTATGGAACCTTAAGCATGAGGAACCTTGCTGGAAGAAGTATTTCTAAGGGAGTGTCAGGGGCAGATCTTTGAGGGTTTAGAGGCTCACCTTGCGTTGGCTACCTGCCTGCTGTATATAAATAAATATAACCAGCCAGTCTCCTGCTCTTGCTGCATGCATTCCCTGCCATGGATTCCTCTGGAATGGTAAGCCCAAATAAACTCTTGTATAAGTTCTTGTGGTCACTGTGTTTTATCACAATGGCAGAAAGGTCCCCAAGACAGCTAGCACATAGGTAACTTGGTTCTAGAGGCATGAAGCAAGGATTCAGAACAAATACAGCCATTCAAGAACAGTTCTGAATATTGATTCAAATGTTCTTGAAATAAAACTTTAATCTATTCATTGACATTTTATAGTACATCCCCAAGGTTATTATATGAGTAAACTAAATATCAAAAAAAATTTTTAGTGAAGTTACTGATGTTTGAAACAAACTTAAAATTCTTTGGGTATCTATTCAAAAAGAATGCAGTAGGAAAATTAAATTATTGTCAGTCTTTTTATAGTAAAGGTTTATAACAAAAAGAAATATAAAATTATTTCCAATGAGAAATTAAGAGCAAAGGATTTTATCTTAGAAGACTGTTGTTCATGTACAAGTGGTACAACCAGAGGATGCAGGGAGAATATAATTTCTAATAATCCTCTTTCTGTACAACTCAACAAACTCAGAGAAATATTTGATACCAACTTGTTATCCATTTTTAATGTTAAAAATGGAGTCTTAGAAAATCAGGAATAGCAGGAGATTGCATTGATCTGCCAGACACTACCTTAAAATGTACAACAGGCATTTATTAAAATTGAAGCCTTATCTTTTAAAGTATCTGTGGGGTAAGGGTGGGGAAACTATCACGCAGCCAGGCTGGTGATGATCCTGAGGTTCTTTCATAGCTAAAGGGGTGGATTTGATTCACTGACCCTGTAGAGTACCCATGACACTTTCCACAGTATCTTTCTGCTAGCACTTACTGCTGAGATGCTGGCAATAGACCTTTTCCTTTTATCCACTCAGTATCTAAAAAGCTCTTCAGAGTGCAAACACAAATGTGCATAGTGGCAGTGTTTCATTCTGCAGAATATTCATCTTTACTAAAGCACATGTCTTTTTGGGGCAAAGTGCTTATTCCTCAGTTCTGCCTGTAGGAAGCAGAAAATAAGGCAGAACATTAGAGTAATTTTGAAGGCCAAGTGAGAGAACTGAAGCGGTTCTGGTCTCACACAACACAATAGCGCATGCGCTGTTAGTCACTGCTGTAGCCGACTGCCATTAAGGATGGGCATGCTGAGGCCTCCTGGGGATGCTGGCCTGGTATACACAATAGTGCATGCACTGTTAGTCACTGCTGTGGCCAACTGCCATTAAGGATGGGCATGCTGAGGCCTCCCAGGGATGCTGGCCTGGCATACTTGTTAACATGAGACTTCCAGTGCCTCTGGGAAACAATACCTGGGCCACTTGCACTGACGGCTACCTACTGTAATGTTTGACACAATGGCTAATCCCCAATCTCACAGTCAAGTTCTATGGGAGAGATTTATTCAGAAGGTAGAGACTGCCAAGGCTTCTGCGTAGGGCAGATCCACCACGGGGCAGGGTTTGCACCTATTTATCTGAATCTAGACCTTTGGCCATTGGGTCTGAAAGGTTTCAAATGTGGGGCTCAAGGGCAACATGGAAGGAGATTGTTCTTTGAGCTAGGAGATTTATTAGAAGAGATATCCATGGTAGAGACAAGCAGACAGCGTTGAGGCAGGGGCTCTGAGGAAAGCTGAGATCCCTGTGGCAGAGTTGTGTGGTGGGGAGGTCCCTTATTGGTTTCAGATGGTGGGAGTGTTATGGCGGTAAAAACCCGCTGTGAGGTATGTTTTAAATGGGGTTTATTTTGTGAAAATCACTTACAAAACAGAGCCGGTTTTAAGAGAAAATGAAAGGATAAGGTTGCAGCATGCCGGAGCCTTTCTAAGGAAGATTCCTCATCCTCACACCATACGTCCGAACTCCCGAGCAGCTGGGCCAAACTGCGCACCCGGTCAGGAACTCTCGTGAGAGAATGACGACTTCCTTTACTGGTCCTCTCCCTCGAAGGTCTACTTCCGGAATCCTTTCCAGTTAACCACGCCCTGCTCGTCTCCAGTCCTATGACGCGATCGTTCACATATATAGTTCCTGATTTCCCACTACATCTCCCCGTTTTGTCTAAATAGGAAGGTTCTAAACTAGGTATAAAACTACATACTATAGGGATCATCATAAGACAGTGTCTGGGAAAGAGAAAGGTACTAACATAAGTGAGGTCAAACTACTGCTAACAAACAACAACTA
>PVIH01006758.1:53534-107699 GCA_004025045.1 Sigmodon hispidus | reverse complement strand
ACCACAGCCACTTCTCACCACAGCTAATTCTCACCACAGCCACTTCTCACCACAGCTAATTCTCACCACAGCCAGTTCTCACACAGCCAGTTCTCACACAGCCACTTCTCACACAGCCAATTCTCACACAGCCAATTCTCACCCAGCCACTTCTCACCCAGCCACTTCTCACCACAGCCACTTCTCACACAGCCAATTCTCACACAGCCAGTTCTCACCCAGCCAACTCCTCAGCCCTGTTTCCAGGAATCCCCACACACACACACACACATTACAGGTGTCTCCGGGGAAGCTGAACTCCTTCCTTCTCCCCTTCCTCCCAGATAATCTTACTTTCTGGCTCACTCTCCTCGAGCTAGGACTAAAGGTGTGAGCTCCTACTGTGTGGCTCTGTTAGACCTCAAACTTACAGACATCCAGACGGATCTCTGCCTCCTGAGTGATGGGATTAAATGATCCACATCACCATTTCCTGACCTTTATGGCTTGGCTTTGTGAGTGACTCTATCCTCTGATATTCCAGACTACTTTTTTTAAATATACATGTCATCACAAGTTGTCTTCCGATTTCCATACAGACCCTGTATTATGTGCACACACTCACATACACAGCAATGTAATTTTAAAAATTTTAAGTAGATTTTTTCCTCACTCCAGAGATTTTTGTTTTTGTCCTCAGGTGCGTCTTTGGCTTCTCCAGAGAAAGTTTTCCCTTCCCTGCCTGGGCTGGAGCAATCACACTTTCACGTCGTTGGGTGGCTTTACCCTCTTAACACTGCTCAGGTTTTCTTCACTTCTTTTGCACATTTTTCTTAGTAATACATAGTTTTTTATATCCCAGATACAAGGCCTCTATCGGAACTTCCAAATATTTTCTTCCACCTGTATTTTCTGTTTTCCTTCTCTCTCTTTTTGAAAAGATGTATTTGGGGCTGGAGAGATGGCTCAGCGGTTAAGGGCGCCGTCTGCTCTTCCAGAGGACCCGGGTTCGGTTCCCAGCACCCACATGGCAGCTGGCAACTGTCTGTGGTTCCAGTTCCAGGCAAACACCAAGGCAAATAGATAGATGAATAATAGAGGAATAAAGTTTAAAAAAAAAAAAAAAAAAAAAAGAAAAGATGTATTTATTTATTATGTTACAGTGTTCTGCCTGCAGGCCAGAAGAGGGCACCGGATCTCGTTACAGAGGTTGTGAGCCACCATGTGGTTGCTGGGAATTGAACTCAAGACCTCTGGAAGAGCATCTAGTGCTCCTAATCTCTGGGCCATCCCTCCAGCCCTCCTTCTCTTTTTTAATGACCAAAACTCATACATTAAAAAACTCATTTATTTTATTACTTTTTTATGTGCACACATGTCTACAGAGGCCAGCAGCAGGTGACAGATCTGCTGGAGCTGGAGGTACAGATGTCTGTGAGCACCATGTGGATGCTAGGAACTGAGCCCAGGTTTCTTCTGCTCAGGGGTTGCACTGAGCTATCTCTCTGTCATCATAGTTCATAATTTTGAGTATTACTTGAGAATTTATTCCTTTGTGGTCAGTCCATGGTTTTATTTCTTGTTTAACTTAAGTTCATAAATATATTTTTCTACCTTATTTAAAAAATAATTTGTTTAGCCTTCATACTTATATTTAAAACTTTCTTAGAATCTCTCTAGCTTCTTTTCCTATCCTAATTGAAATTAAAACTGGAACTTTCTTTGTTTTTATTTTTGTTTTGTGAAACAGGGTCTCACTATATAACTCTGGCTGCTCTGGGACTCACCATGTAGAGCAGGCTGACTTCAAACTCATAGAGATCTGCCTGCCTCTGCCTGCCTTCTGAGTGCTGGCATTGAAGGTGTGTGCCACCACAGCTAGCTTTTTTTTTTTTTTTTTTTTTTTTTCAAGTGTATTCTAGGCTGGCCTGGAATTTCTAACCCTACTATCTCTTTGGCAGATCCTAAGGGCTTGTATGGCCAGGACTGTCGAAACACTTTCCTAGAACCTTGAAAGTGTTGTGTATCCAGATGGCGTGCCTGGAGAACCCTGCACTGAGCATTCCTCCTGACACCGTCCCTCCCCTCCCAGCCATCTTCACCATTTCCTAGCCTGTTGGCTCATTTTCCAGCTGCTGGCACATGTAAAGCTTGGCCTGGGAGCTCTGGCAGCTGGAGCTGTCTTCACTCACAGAGGGAGGGCCTGGATTGCTGGATGCTTGATAAGGTTGTCCAGCACTGGGCTGGAGAGATGACTCAGTGGTTAAGAGCATGGCTGCTGTTGCAGAGGACTCAGGTTTGGTTCTCAGCACCCACATGAAGGCCTAGATCTTCCTACAACTTCAGTTCCAAGGGATCTGATGCCCTTTCTGGCCTCTGTAGGCACTGTATATATATGGTGAACATATATGCATACACTCAGGCAAAGCACTTATTCAGATAAAATTAAAACAAACACCTAACTATCCCAGCACCTTGCCCCACCCCCAGGACCTTCTATATAAACTTCTAGACTGTAGTTTTTTTGTGTGGATCTAGCATGATAGGAATACAAATTACCTGGTTATCTGACTGCAGGTGTCTATAAATGCAGAGGCCTCATGGGAGACAAGGTGGGAGGCAGTGGCCAGCAGCAGGAGACACTATATGTTTATGTTATTGGAGCAAATGAGACAGAACTCAGGAATCTTGAAGCCAGTTTCTGACAATTCTGCAACTTCCATGCTCAAGGTCATGAGTGTGTGGGGAGGGCTGGGAATCAAACAAAGGTCATGGTTGTGGGGAGGGCTGGGAGTCAAAAGTCATGGTTGTGGGGAGGGCTGGGAGTCAAAGGTCATGATTGTGGGGAGGGCTGGGAGTCAAAGGTCATGGTTGTGGGGAGGGCTGGGAGTGAAATCATGGTATCTCTGAGTTGAAAGCTCATTTGTTTTTGGTTGATTGGGTTTTTTTGTTTGTTTGTTTTTGTTGGCTGTTAGGTTGTTTGGTTTGGTTTGATTTTCTAAGGTACAGCCCAGGCTAACTTCAAAATACTATTCTATCTCAGTTTCCCGGGTGCTAAGATGGTAAGCATGAGCCACTGTGCCTGGCCATCGCTGGGTTTGATCTGGTCCTTCAAAGACACTGTAGAGAAAGTGACGCATGTCTCAATGAGCTACTTTAAGCAAATAATGAAACACATTTGGTGGAGTTTCACTGGGTGGCTTTGCCATGACAATGTGTGTGGCAAGAGTCAGGGTTGAGGTGTCATTGCCAAACCTGTCTCTGTGAGTCCCATCCCGGCACCTGATGTATAGAAGAAAAGAAAGAGCTCCACAAGTTGTCCTTAGACACGTGTTGTTGCACGAAGACACATGGGACACACATACAATTAAATAACTAGTTAAAAAAATAAGTAAATATTAAAGCTATGTGTGACTTGGACTCTCCAGAATTCTCGCTTCCCCAATTGTCTCAGCCTGAATCACAAAACAAATCCCACCTGCCCTTTGAAGGTTAGGAAGCTAAAATACTTTTAAAGGAACTCTGGATGTTACAAAAAAGTGATTTTTCTAAAAATACCCATTCCTTTACATTTTCATTCTGAGGGGCTGGCAAGAGCCCTCTGCTCCCACAGCCAGGTCCACCACATTAAAGCACAAGGCAGGTGATTGATAGACGTCTGTCTTCCCACAGCCTTTCGTTATCACAGCTCTGCCCTGTTGTTGCTGGTTCATATAAATCAAGAGGCTCTTCCACTGCGAACCTCCTGGAGGAAGGGCTTTGATGGCATGAAACCATCCATCACTCCAGCCCCCGTGCTCAAGTCCCCCTGTGAAATCAGAACAAGAGTAGGCACCGAGGTTGACACATCTGATGACCAGAGAAGTCTCTGAAACAACATTTTCAGAACAGTGTGCATGGAAAATTCAAAACCAAGAGTCCCTCTGAATCAAGGAACAGCTACATTAGAAAATCATGGCCTCAGGCTGGGGGTGGCTAGTAGCTCAAGAGAAAAGGCACTTACTTGCCTTATGAGGGTAAGGACCAGAGCTCAGTCCCCAGAACCCATGCAAAATTGCTGGGTGTGATGGCACGTGCTTGTAATCCCAGTGCTGGGGAGGCAGAGATGGGAGAGTCCCTGAGGCTCACAGTAGTGAACTCCAGGCCCATCCTGAAGATGACCACTGAGGCTGTCCCCTGGCCTCCACACACGTGTGCACACACACACACAAAAGAAAACCTGGCCTTACTCTTCTCCTCTGCAGACTGGAGACACCACGCCTGGGGCGGAAGGCTGGTTACTGTAAGGCTTTCTTTCTTTCTTCATCTTCAGATACAAGAGAAGAAGTGAGCTTAAGTGTGGACTGTCCCAGCAGCAGGCCCAGGGTCTGAGTGTGAGTGGTTTATTGCGGGGAGGAAGTATTTCTGGGGTGGAAAAGGCAATCAGTTAGAATAAGACAAACAAACAAGGCAGGTCCTCAAAGAAGCCCCTCACCAAGGGTCCATATCAGTCTCTAAAGCCACACCCTCCTCTGAGTTCTGACTTCAAGTCCTATTTAAATAATTTCTCACTGCTGAATCTCCTTCTACCTTTCTATCTCCCTCTTCCCCCCCCTTCCTCTGTTAATCATAACCATATCACTTTATCATAATAATAAAGTCCCTTTTACATAGAAACAGCTTCAGTGGGGTGGGTGTGTTTATGTTTGTGCATTTAATTTAGTTTTTCTGTTTGAGAAATCAGCTGTTTCCATGCCAGGGCTTCCTTCCCACCTCAGGCAAGGGAGAGGGTAACAGCCTCAAATTTACCAAGGTGGTTTCCCCGGGACACCCAAGAACAATGAGTTCCACGCTGCCTCTCTGGGAAATGTAGGAGGGAAAATCAGATCACACAGTTGAGGATGGACAGCTTGGCACTTGCTACAAGGTGGAGGGATGGGTTGGGTGCAGGTGAGCCCTGCGGAACAGAGGGTCAGTGACAGTGGGTCAGTAGGTAAAGGGCTGGCACTCCCAGAGTGAGACAGGAGCTTCAACACAGAGAAGCATCAGGTAGGAATGGGTTGTCCCAATGGCAGACTTCAAGGAGCACTCCCAGAGCATCCTGAGGAGCCAAGGCAGCTGCAAACACTTGCCAGATCAAGAGGGAGCAGAAACTCTGCTCACATGAAGCTGGCTTGTCCCTTCCCAGTCTCTCCCTGATCTGCCACGGCCCCCACCACGAAGGCTGGCAGTGACCGGTGTCTCCGATCCAGAGAGCCCCAGGGACATGGTCATGGGAGGGTCTCAGTTGTGTAGCTGTGTCCTGGGGCAAGAACATCTTGGCAGGACACCTCCCCACAAGAGCCCACAGACTTTGAATCTAGCAGCCAGCTGAACCTCGGCGCATTAAGAATTTGCAGGCTGAATGGTTAAATCCTGGTGAGAGCCTCCAGGGAGGCAGCCACATCCCCTGTGGGCAGCAGATCTTACTGGGATACCCAAAAGAGAAAGACTGTTAAAATACAAAAAAGGAGCAGTGGCAGCCTTCAAGAATTCCCATAGAATCCGCTCCCCTTTATCTGTAGCCTACCCCCTCCCCCTCCCACCACAGTGGTGCACGGACTCAGGTGAGGGAGTGACACCCACTTCCTGTTCTACCATGTCTGGTAAATTCTTGCATCTGGTTTCAATGATATGATTCTAATACGTCCATGTGTCTACTGTCTCAACTCACCCCAATAAACTTAGAGGGTGGCTCCCTTTCTATTCCCAGGAATAAGTCGTGCAATGGTTGGATGTGCCCAGCAGATGATGTAGGTTCTAGATTCGCCCAGGGCTGATTGAGTCCAAAGCAGCTTGTAAAAGGGAATCTCCTGGGGCAAGGCACATGCTGAAAAACCACTGCTTTATTCCATATGGAGCAACATAGGGTGGGGCACAACCTGTTCTCACAAGAGACACTTTTCTGCTTCCGTTTAATCAGCCATAGGCTACCTGCTCTCCCTGCTCTCCACAGGCTGATTTCCAGCACTCAGCAGGTGGGCGGTGGGGGAACACCAGTCTCCTTTAGACCACCCACTCTCACCCTCTCCATCAGGGAGCATGCCCAAACAGGTAGACCTTGATTTAAATTCTCAAAGAATGAAGACAAGATTTGGTACACTAGCCTAACCCAGCTTCCAGGCCCCAGGCTGTGTGGTACTTTCCCAGTGATCCCAGGAGAACTCTTTGTTTTAGGTTTGGTTGCTGGTCCTTTTGAACACAGAGGACTCTGTTGAGGATCCTAGATGGAGAACAGAAAACCTTGCCCCATTCCCTGCTGGGCGCCGTCTGTATGAAGGGGGAGAAGACCGACCATAGAGGGGTCACACATACCCTTTGAGCTCAGCCAAAGACACGGTAGTGGATGTCAGCTCCCAAAAGCACCCTACTGAAAAACCCTCCGTTGGGTTGGATGGCACTTGTGTTAGGGTGCAAATACTCTGTAACCTTCCAATCCTACCCCGCAAGTGTGTGACTATTCAGGCAGCAGTGAAGACATTCTAAACAAACGTCTGGGGTCTGGGACCCTCCTTTTGGCTATCAGACTGCTGAGATCCCAAGAAATTGGAATGTCCGCTAAGAATCCCAAGCCAGAGGGGAGCTTAGCTTGTTTTCCAGGAAGATTTCATAAGTTGTCAGACCACCTTGGGAGGCAGGGAGCAGACAGGACATAACCCAAATCAGTGATAACAGGTCAAACTTGACCGGTTCTGCTTCCATATGCTGCCTCTTTTACTCTATTTAAGCCTAAGCCTCAGGTCAAGACCCCACAAATGGACTCTGGGGGTACATCTGGACCTCTCTGTTTCTCCCCCAACGTGGTCACATTGACTAAATCTTTCTTGCACTCTTTATGTTCCTGGTTTTGTAAACTGGCCTGTTGATGGCAGTGGCTAGCTTGTTGGGGCTGCCAGAGCTGCCTGGATCTTCTCTGCTTCACCAGCAGGCCTCATCGCTGCCTCAGATAGCTGTTCCCACACTCGAGGAAGCTAGTGTTGACCCACAGTTCTGCCTAGCACCACTTCCTGTGGAGGGCACCCTCTTACACCCTCTCTAATGCAGGTTCCCTGAAGGCACACAGCCCCTGCCTCCCCACCCTGCTTCTGTCTCTAACAACTAGAATCAAGCTGTCTGGAGATGAAGCTATTTGGGAGGAAAAGCCAGCCGGACAGAACCGGGCCACACATCACATGTGCTGGAAGCTGAGCCTGTATTCAGTGAAATACGAGGCTGGGAATGCCTGGGAGACAGCTGGGATGCCTGCCTGGACTCAAGGGAGAATGTGAGCCTGGGATATATATTTCAGAGTCTTTCTCATACAGCTAAGAACCAAAGCACTGAGTGTGCACAGAATGGAGCAAAGTCAGAACCTCAGGCAACACCTCCACCCATCCAGGACCTGCCCACAGCAGCTTCAGAATCACTTCCCTCTAGCCTCAGTGACAGTCCAGCGAAACTGCCACCCAGGGTCCTCCTGGAAGCAGACAGGAGGCTCTCAGCCGCTCTGCATAAAGAAGGGCTGTCACTGTCTGCAGCGAGAGGGCAGAATGCACAATGGACATGAGTGCACTGACAGGAACCGAGATGAAAGAAGGCGCCGGGTTTGTGAAGTCCTTTCATCTTCTCTGATGAAAGGTGATACAGAAATGTGAAATTATCGTGATTATTTCTCTGGGTTCCGGTCAGAGCTGGGCTAGAGCTCACCCAGACAGCCAAGAGCCAGATACCCGGTATGGATGACTATAATGCCACACTAATACTCCCATGTGTGTTGGTCAGTTACATCTCGTGAGTGACTTTTATGGTTAAAGAGACCCTACCGAGAATCATGGACTTGAGTTCCTATGGATGACTTAGATCCACCATGAAATATACATATTTTGTTAATATACGTAGCGGAAGTCAGTATACGGAAACTGTAAGAGCCTTTGGGTCTGTTGGCGCCTCTCCAGAGAGCCCAGAGGAGACGCCATCCTTAGAATGAAGCTAAGCTTTATCCATTCCATAAAGATCAGTAGGAAAATTAACGACGTCGTCTCTGTCCTGTTCCATAATGCATTCTCTTTGTTTGAGGTATGGAGCTTAAGCGAGTGACTCGAAACCATGACAAAGCTTTTAAACACAGATCTGGGCCTGGCAGGTTTCACGTTACCAGTGACTTCTCCCATCATTAGGGAGATGGACATTTATCACCTTGTCATTCAAATTTCTTTCCCTCCATGGCACCTGCTGTCACCCTGCAGGGGATGACGTTGGTTTTCACCTCCCCTCACCCTGATTCTGGAATTGCAGTTGTGGCTGGATTTAGAGGTCCTTGGCCTGGGGCTAAGTTAAAATGTGGATGTCCACCGGGAGACAGAGAGTTGTCTGTCTCCTTGTGTTTATCTGACCTTGTAACAGGGAGAAGGCAGCTGCTGTTTCCTGCTTTCTGCGTCTGGGGAAAGTGGAAGGCCACAGGAAGGTGACAGCTGAAGCCCCCACAGTGGGTCCCCAGGGCGGGTCACTCACTGGGCTGTCAATGCAGCTGTTGCTTGGGTTGGGACCCTGTGCTAATTTGGACACTGACATCTTGGTGACAGCAGCAGCAGGAAGGGTTGAAGGAAAGGAACATTGAAAAGACTCCTTCCTCCAAGTGATGGCTGACTTGGCTGTGACATGATACCACCCAGGCACAGCTCCCCTGCTCTTGCAGGGACGTTGAGACATCATAGGTGAACTGGGTACATTTCCAGTGAGATGTGGCATCTGGACCCCACAGAGTCAGGCTGGTGGCCTCGACAGCAAAGGACCATGTCTGAGGGGCTGCTGCCTTTTGGTTGCAGCCTCCTTTCAATAATCCTGTTTTTAGTCCAGGAGAGAGAGAGAGAGAGAGAGAGAGAGAGAGAGAGAGAGAGAGAGAGAGAGAGAGAGAGTCTTTCCTGCAGCCAGGCAGAAGAAATACAATTCAGAGGTGCCGATTTGTCAAAAGAGTATCATGTTTAAGTGGATCAGATGCTCAGACTCAATAGCTTTTCCTTGATCATAGCTAAAACTCAAAACCTGGTTATAGTACCTGGGGCATCACTACCAGGGCAACATCCACACCACCACCACCACCAGGGCCTCTGGAATAACGGTTCTCCTTCACCACCTCATGCTCTAGCTCAGCTAGAAACAGTAAGAACAATTTCTAAGTATGACATTGTTTAGGAATCAGTCAGGGTCACATCAGGGTCATTATGTCCTCTGAAGCCCTGATGCTCAAGATGATGCTGCAAAGTTCCAGCATGCGCAGAGCCGCATGAAGTCCCACCTCTGAGATGAAGGAAGCAGAGACAGTGCTGTGGGCTTGGGTGGAGGAGTGAGGGGCAGGCTGCTCCATGTCTAGTACCTGTTTAAACGGCTATGCAGACTCGTGCCCAAATGCCAGCAGAGTCACAGAACAGACAGCTGCCCTCTCACCCCCCCCACCCCCACCCTTCCACTGGGCCAGGACTGATAAGGCAAACCCAGATCTAATTATCCAGCACCTGCCAAAGCAGAGCGATAAGGCAAAGAGCTCAGAAGCACTTCTGCAGAAGCAAAGATCATAATTCATATTAGAGTTTCCAGGAACGAAGGTCACATGGCAGGCCAGCCAGGACCAAAGGGGGTTCCTTGGAGAAAGGCTGCTGGGAGGTGACAGCACACTCAGAGGCCAGTTTCTTCTCACCCTGGAGGACCAGCGGAAGGAAGGCAGGTGTTATGGGGGTGGGGGGGGCAGTGTAAGAGAAGTTTGCAAAACCTGGAAGAACACAGTGCTGAGCTAAGGCTCCAGCTCCCTCCTCCAGTACCAAAATTTTCAGAGCTTCCTTTAATTAATTAAAGAAAAAAACAAAAAACACCTTTTATGTGTGTATTTGTGTGCCTGCTTGTATGTCTGGTCACCATGTGCTTGCAGTGAGTGTCCAGAAGAGGGCATCACAGTTCTCAGAGCTAGAGTACAGACAGCTGTGAGTATGTGGGTGCTGGGAACTGAACCCGGGGTCCCCTGCAAGAGCAGCAATGCTCTTAACCATGGAGCCATCTTTCCAGCCTCAGAGCGTTGGGGTTTTTTGTAAGATGATAGAGTAAAGTTTTCTTCAAGCAGACATCACCCTGTATGGGTGCTTTTTCAATTTACTACTGAAGTTTCCATGAAACACTCTGATAATGCTAGAATCTTGGACCCTGTCATTTTCCCAAAGTTTTGGCTATAGAGTTTCAGGGGACACTGAGGAAGCTTTAGCCCCTTCATTAAATTTAAAAAAAAAGTCTGAAAAAGCTTCCTGGAATCAGCTCTTAAACTGTCAGAGATGGAGAGACTTGGAGGGCAGGGAGAATCAGTGCTGTCTCATTTGTGGTATGTATAATGTGAAGTAAAACTCAGAATAGTACACAAAGAATAAATTTCATCCTTTATATATTTAAAAAATAAATGAAAAAAAAAAGAAAAATTACCAGTGTTCTCCAATATTAGTAAGGCCAAGTTCTCAAGTGAGTGACCTTTGCTCCTTCACTCGGAACAGAAAGAGAACAGCAAGAGGGCTGTGCGTGAGCACACTGATAGCCGGAGTTCTCAACCCCTCTTGCTGTCCCAGACAAAACTAGCCAACTGTTAGACAATTAGCAGATACAGATACAGGAGGGAAGCCTGAGATCAAAGCGTTAGGCTAACTACCCTACACTGCCAAGTTTCAGACACAAGGTAAAGAGATGCTTATTGCCAAGGCTACTATATTTTGAGCTTATGCATTATGGGTACAATCCATACAGAGACAAAATGAGTTATACATCAAGAAAAAGACCAAGGGAAAAAATAATTTCAAAGTGGTGGGAAACCGGGTGTGTGTTTGAATGTGAGCTGTCCTCAGAGGCCCCGGTGTTTGAACATGTGGCCCACTTTAACATTACTTTGGAAGGTGAACCTTGGTTGAGGAAGTGGGTCACTGGGAATCAAGCATTAAGGTTTATTAGGCTGGCTCCACTTCCTCTCCAGTCTGCTTCCTGACTGCTGGCACAGGGTGACCAGCCATGTCCCATCCCTACCGTCATGCCTCTTCCACGTGGATAATTATATCTTCTCAAACTGAATCAGAGTGAAACTTCCTCTCTTAGGTCACTATTTGTCAGACATTTAGTCTCAGCTAGGGAAAAGAGATAGACACACAGTGGTAGCAGGACACACTCTCCTAGACTGACCTTGTCTTATTTTGTCCATTTGTTTTAAGGGAAAATTATCTAAACACACTACATGAGAAGATAAAAGTATCCATGGAGGAGCTGTTTTGTGATTGGTAAAAAAACAAAAAACAACAACAACAACAAAAAACCTTATCTCACAAGGATATTAGAATCTTTGGATTTGAATCTGTACATGGATGACCTCAGATAAACTAAAATAATGATAATATGGATGGGGTAGTGTTGAGAGGTAGCAGCAGTCCAGGCCTTTAATCCCAGCATTCAAGAGGTAGAGGCAGCTGGATCTCTGAGTTCAAGGACAGTCAGAGCTACATAGACCTTGTATGGAAAAACAAACAAAAGGATGGGTAGTGCTGTTGTGGTATTATGCACAGAAACAGGCACACCTACAGTCTGCACAGGCATCTGGATGAACTCAGGCGGATTCAATGCATCCAGCTCCACCTCTGTAACTTGGGTGGGTGTAGCAGGGTGGCAAATCAGGGGTTCACTGCACAGGAGCTTTGATATGGTCAACACTGGACCACATAATTTATTCATATTGTGACCTCCCTACTATTAGCTCTATTAGTCACCCAGGGCTGGGTAGGCTAGCACATCAAATGGGCACTGCAGGCTGGTTTCAGCTTGAGTTTGTATGCCACAGAAGGGGAATGGGAGAGAGGGTGAAATATGGACGAAAGGTACAAGAGTTCTCAAAAGGGGGAGGAGCCTATAGACAGGAGGCCAACAATGTGTGGGTCCAGGGAGTGCATGCAGGTTGGATCAGGCCTCATCACTGGTAAATAGTATAATGTCCCAACCAACAGGATGTTGTTGGAAAGCTAGTAATGATGTCAGAGCTACATGACTGAGGAGAGATAAGGCTGGTGAAGAGCAGTCAGTCTAGCTAGGTCAGATTAGTTGCTGGGATAGAGTGGAAATTCCATCACACCCAAGGTGTGGAGCAGAGTGGGGGATTCATCACAACCACAGTGTGGAACTGAAAGTGGTGATGAGTAGCAGGTGCCACAGCCTGGACCACTTGGAGCTGATGTCAGGGTAAAGCCAAGCATGTGGAACTTGGAGAACACCATAGTGACTGGTGTGTAAAGACACAAAAATGTGCTTTAAGGCCTCAGAAGACACAGAAATCAGGAGCAGCATGTGTACCCTCAGCTGGGTACCAATGCCTACCCCAGCATGTGTGAGCTCCTTACAGAGTAACTAGGGCTGGAAGTGAGCCAGCCCACTGTCAAACTCTCTCAAACTGTAGTTCTGCAGTGTTGCTCTGAGATCAGTCTGGGTGTTGTAGTAGGAGGTTTCTGACCCCGGACCCACAGACCTGTGGTTCCAGAGCGTCTAGCCACCTGCCGCTGCTTAGCAACGCCCCCCCCCTCCAATTGACTCAGACACTTATATTAATTTCATCCTGTTTGGCCTATGTCTTTGGTACATTTCTAAGCTCTTTCACCTTAATCCAACCCATTTCCATTACTCTGTTCTGCCACGTGGCCCTGGCTCACCTGTTTTGTTACATGTTGATTCTTTGGTGGCTGGGTTGAGTTTCCTTCTCTGGGTTGAGTAACCTACCCTCCCTGCCTACTGCTACGGTGTCTGCCATGGCCAAAACAGTTTCTTTATTTAAAGAGTGATATTTACAGCATACAGACAAACATTCCCACCTCATCTGGGCTCCCAGTCTCCTCTCCATCACTGTTGACACGTGAAGTTCACACTGTTAGACTTTATGGAGAAAATGTTAAAACACAGACCCTCCCATGCTTCTCCAAAAGCCTTAGTGAGATCTGGCTACTCCCCGCTGCCATCACTCTGCCCTCTAGGAGCCACTGTGACAAGCTGCTCTCACACAGAGGGTCCCCAACCTACTCAGGACTGCAGACAACAGGGTAGCGGGTAGCATAGGTCGCACATTAACTGAGACTCCTAGACTCCCCCACTACTTGGAAGCCTTTAAGTAGGGACCCCACTTTGGGGAACTGAAGCCTCTCTTGCTTTAATACAGACAGAAGCATTAAGAAGTCTCTTTATAGATTTCTTGCCTAAAGGACAATTGGTCTCCTGATCTCCCTCAAATCTCTGCCTCCTAAAATCTAACCCTTCCTGACTGGCTGTTAGAGTGGACGTCTCAGAGCGTGAGTTCTGTTTTCCCTGTTAAAAAACCTTCTGGCTTTTTCCCTTTATGGTTTCAGCTCTTTCCTGTGACCTGCTTTGCCCCTGACACCGTCGTCTTCTCGTTCCCGCTCCAGCCATGCTGACCTTGCCTGAGCACCATCTCCAGTGCTTGTCTCCCTGAGGTTCCTCTTCATCTAGAGCACAGCTTCTTCCATTTTCCCCAGGAGGTCTCCAGAGACAGCTTCCTGGGTTCCTTAAACTGAAGGACCCACTCTCCTTTCTGACAGCATCTTATTTCATGTCATCAAGGCTAGTGAGTCTTTGGAATACTTGTGTAACAGTTTCCTCTGAGATGGAAATATTGTGTCCTGAAGGAAAGCTCACTGTAGCAGTTTGAATAAGAATGGCCCCATAGGCTCATAGATTCAAATGCTGCGTCACCAGGGAGTGGTACTATTAGGGTAGGTGGCCTTAACAAGGGCACGTGTTACTAGGATTAGCTTTGCGGTATCAAATGCTCAAGCCAGGTTACAGAAAATTGTCATTATTTAGGGTGACTGGTTACAAAATGTTATTGGTAATGGTTTAAGAAAAAGCTGAACAAAATTCTATGGGATTATGCTCTTGTGCACTATAAACATTTGTCACTATAAATGTTGGTTTAATAAAGAGCTGATTGGCCAGTAGGGAGTATAGGTGGAGTAGCAGACTAGGAGAATTCTGGGAAGCAGAAGAGAAAGAGTCACCACCAGACTCAGACAGAGCAAGATGAGAATGTTGCAGTGAGAAAAGGTTCCAAGCCACGTGTCTAAACATAAATAGAATTATGGGATAGTTTAAGAGTAAGAGTCAGCAAGTAATAAGCCTGAGCCATAGGCCAAACAACTTGAATTAATATAAGATCTTGTGTGATTATTTGGGACTGAAAGGCTGTGGGACAAGCCAGGCAGGACACAGTGTTACTCTCTGCCTACTGGTGTGGATCCAGATGTAGAACTCATCTGCCTCTCCAGCACTGTGTTTGTCTGCACACTCCCATGCTTCCTGTCCCATGCTTCCTGTCATGATGACAATGGACTAAACCTCCTAACTGTAAGCCAGCCCCAGTTAAATGATTCCCTTTGTAAGAGTTGCTGTGGTCGGAGTCTCTTCACAGCAATAGAACAATGACCAAGACACTCCTAAAGCCAGAAGGCAAACAACTCAAAATAGCTTCAGGAAGTTCTTGAAACTGAGCAACCAGATTCACTAGGTTCTCTTTTCATCAAGACTATATAAACAATCAAAACAGTGGAGAGTGGCAAGACAAGCTGACACCAGACCAGCGGCTGCCTGGCTGCCTGGAAGAAACTAGGCGAGCTGCCTGGGAGAGGTTCAGACCAACTGGAGCATCTGGAGGGGACGTTCGCCAGCCTGCCAGCTGCCTGCAAGCTGTGCAGTGTGCTCCAGGATTGCTGTAAATGGTTTTGGCCCAGACTTTCTGGGCCTGAACTAGAGGTTTAGTCCCACTCTCAGCCCTGTTTAGCCTCAAATAATCACACACAGGCTTATATTAATTTTATTCTGATTGACCGAGGGCCCAGGCATATAACTTGCTACCTCCTTCATCTGAACTCAACCCATCTTGTTCAGCTGTGTGGCTCGGTACCTTTTCTCATAGCAGCATTTCAGCTTCTTTCCTCGGTGTCTGCTACTGTCTCTCTCCTCTGTGGCGGCTGTCTGTCTCTGGTGGCTCTCTGGCATCTGTCTGTCTCTGCTCTGAGATGTTACTGAGTTTTCTTAGCCTAGTAGCCCCACCCATATTTCCTGTTTGCCTTTGGACAATCAGCTTTTTATTAAACCCATAGGTGGGACAAATATTTATATTACCAGCATATTCCCACCACACAGGGTCCCAGTTTTGTGACTGTCACCATGCTGGGGTGGCTTTGGTGATGCAGCTGTCTTTGAGTCATTTCTGCTCCTATAAGTTAACCCCTCACTAATATTTCCGTAAATCATCTCAAAAAACCTCATGGCTTCGCCAAGCTGGGTGTGATGGTATCTGTACTGTAGCCTGTCAGGGCTTCCTTCCTGGGGTTAGTAGGATTGTGTGTGTGTGTGTGTGTGCACATGTGTGCACATGGTGTGTGTGTGCACATGCATGCACATGGTGTCTCCTATGAAAAAGTCTTGTCACACAACATACTTTGTTTGTAGTTTTTGCTGATATCTAGATGTCTGAGGTCCTACCCCAACTTGAGAGCTGTGAGAACCGAGGGTGACCTTTGTCCTTATTCTCCATGGTAGACTCTGTCCTTAGCATGGCACAAAGATACAGAACAATTTCTGTTTGGCTTTGGTTTTTTGAGATGAGGTCTAATTCTGAAGCCCTGATTTACCTCCGACTCGCAACAACCTTCCTGCCTCAGTTTCCCAAGCGCTGAAGTTACAAACACAAACAACCACATCTGGCTGTGGAGTAAGTGTTTAATAACAGCCCCCTTCTGAGGGACCACACTACTCCATAGAAGGAAATCTGGTGGGTTGGTTTGCTTGTTCCTTGTTGTCCCTGGAGATGCTTGAAGAGCTCTGGCAGAACACACACTGCAAATATGGAGCCCACAGATTTGCCGGTAACACCCTCCAGCCCCCACCACGCCCCCTCCCCCTCCCCACCCCTGCTAAAAACAGTTGGATTACATTCTTAAAGCTAGCCACCAAGGTCTACACCCTTATTTGGGGGACATTTCCTTCTCCTGAGGCTGACAACCAAGGTCCAGCTATTAAGGTGTTGGAGTCCACCAATCCAAGACCCCCTTGACTCACCTAATTAACATGCCCAATTAAAACTAATCACCTCATCGTAGCATGAGGGTGCCCCTTTCCCTGCCACTTTCAGTTCTGTCTTCTCTCTATGCAGAGGCAGTCCTTTTTCCTCTGGGGCAAATATCCTCCCCCCTCCCCCCCCTCTCTTTTCTCCTGCCCCCTGTCTTTGTCCCTCAGAGGCAAATAAACCTCCTCTACGATGAAAATTTGGACTTGGTGAGGCCCGGGCGGACTCCAGTCCTTTTAACACCTACCCGTCTGCCCGCCATCTCCCCTGCCCCGCCCTAGATGGCTGGTGGCTGATGAAGGAAGCCTTCCAGCTCATGTCTGCCGTGTTGAAGTCCTGCTGGACCTGTGCTCACTGTCACCTTCAAGCCCCTAGTCCTTGCTTCTGCCGCCCTTTGACCTCTGCTTCTGCCCTTGGGATCTGAGCCCACTAAAAAGTTTCAACCTCACTTTCTCTGTCTCTGAGGTCTTCTCTGGTCCTAGAATCAAACGATTAGGCGCTGCCATCATGGTTCACTGGGAAAAGAGGCTCGTGCCTTAGACAATGCAAATGATCCCCAACTTTGCTTGTCAGGCCATGAGCATCGGTGGCACTGAGCCCCTGACATTGTTTGCCACATTTTCTCTGCTCTCCCACACCCAGTGTACTTCATAGGCTTCTCCATCCCACCCCTCCATCATATAAATAAATGTCCTGTCACATGACAAGACTTCCTATAAAAGAATAAAAATTTAGGCTGGGGAGATGACTAAGTTTGTAAAAGGCTTGCCTTGCAAACAGGGCATGAGTTTGAGTCTAGATCCTACTTTAAAAAAAAAAAAAAAAAAAAAATCTGAAATGGTGATGGCTACCTGCAATCCCAGTGCTGAGAGGTGGAGATGGATGCTGGAGATGGGCCAGCCTGCCTGCTGACTTACAAGTCAGTGAGAGATGCTGTCAGAACTAAAAATGATCTTTAAAAGGAAGATAGTGAGATAGTGCCCACAAAACAGCATCCAAGGCTACCCTCTGGTGGCCTCACTTAATGGAATATAGAGGTACCATCTCTCTCTCTTTCTTTCTGGCTGTCCTGAAACTCACTATGTAGACCAGGCTGGCTTCACACTCTGAGATCTGCCTACCTCTGCCTCTTGAATGTTGGGATTAAAGAAGTGTGCCATCACACCCAACTAGCACAAAGGATTTTTAAAAAAATTACAACTTTATATATTTATCCAGAGACAGGACTGGTTTAGGATTAGGGCCTTTTTCTTCCTGTATCAATCCCAGGGTCTCCACTATTCCTCAAGTCAGACTTGAGAAAACCAGGAAATAGTAATACATGTGACCCAGACTCAAGCATTAGAAGGCGAAGTTTGTGGTCAGAGAATAATTGTTGGAACAGGAGGACTGTCCAGTAGCCAGGACCTGAAGTGAGTGGCCACAGAAGTCAGCACCCCTGGTGAGCACCAGCCTGGGTGTCATCCCTCACTTTGCTTCTTTTCAAGGAAGTCAAGTCTATCCCCCACCCTCACACCCGACCTCTGCAGGGCTGAACACAGGTGTTTTGTATGAAGTTTACATTTGTTTAAAACAAAACAAAACAGAATAAAAATCCAACCATACTGTGCACTGATATTTGAAAAAAATGACAACTCCCACCCCAGTTTTCAATATTTCCCACAAAATCACATTTAGGTCCCATATCCAGTGATTGGTACATCACCAGGGAGATGAAATCTTCATATTTTAAGTATCAGAGACCAATAGCCTTGGCATTTAGTGTACCAGCTTAGTCATGAGAACATGGTCAGTGTAAGATGGATGAGGTCCTTCACTCCAGGGGAGGTCCCAGAGCAGACTTGCCCTGGCTGTCCTTGTCAGAGATACAGTGGTGACTAGGAAAGGGAGGGGCGGCCACTGACCCCCATCAGTGAAGTCTCCATAGAATTTCAAATTTGCTGGTACACAGTACGTTTTAATTAGGACTTAACTGAGAATTTAAAATGTGAGTTTAATGGGAACTTTCTGGAAATTGCTTTAATAATTCTTAGTTAGTGGCCTTATGTTAAAGAGCTATAAAAAGGCAGTTTAGAAGATATTCTGGGAGGGAACAGAGTCTTTCTTCATCTAGATATCATTTGCTTCTTGGTAGGATCCTGCTTAGAATGCTTTCTTTGTTCTGTTTATTTATTTATTGTTGGTCAGGGTTTCATGGATCTCAGGCTGCCCTTGAACCTACTACATGATGAGGATGACCTTGAATTCCTGATCCTGCCTCTATCTCCCAAGTGCTAGGATTACAGACCTGCCTGAGCCACTACCATTTATGTGGTGCTGGGAATCAAACCTAAGGCGTCAAGCACACTAGATTACAGGTGAGATTCATTTGCTGAAAATGCTCCACCACTTTATCCCAGAGACCTGCAGCCACAGGTCCTGAGATCAGGCTTGGGTGAGGTCGAAGATGTTCCCAGAGCCAGCCATGGAAGGCGGACCCAGAGGCTAGGTCCACATTCCATAATGGGGAGTGAGGCCCCTTGCTGGGGAAGAGAGCTCCCAGACCTTGGCCTGGGCTTAAGCTCCCTACCTTCCTGCTCAACTTGTGACCCTCCCCATATCTCACAGTCACAAGGCCAGGCTTCTAGAAAAGCTGCCTCCTTGTTTTATCTGGCAGACTGGAACAGTAACTGGACTGGGATCAACTGGCCAGGAAACCGAAGTCCTACAGAAAGAAACCTCAGGAGTCTTGCCAAACTAGTTCCCTGCCAGTCCCCGGCCAGCCGGCCGGCCGGACAAACAGCCCTAGCAGCGTTTGCTTTTGTGAGGGGAAGTGAATTTGCTGTGTGGAACCACAGAATGGAAGTTATGTACTTTCGGGGAACTGTACAAGCAAGCATGGGCTCCGTTCCCATTATGTGGCTTGTGAAAGGGCTTCACCTCCTGGGTGGAAGGGATCAGGGGCAACAAAGACCTTGCCTCTGTGGCTTTTCTAAAGAAGTATGTGTGTGCTTGTCAAAACATACCTTTCCTGCGAACTCTGAAGACCGGGTCTGTCTGCCTGCCAGAAAGGGGTAAAGAGAAAAATTCCACTCTGCAGCCCCTTTGGCCTGCGCACAGGGCAGAATCTTCTCCCACAAAGGCGCTCGTTCACTGTTGAAAACCAGCTTCCCCAGAGATTTCCCACCATCACAGTTTGACTGGATCTGCAAGGCAAGGAGCTGGCGTTGGGGGTGTTTTCCTCATCCTGTATGTGAAAGGTATAAAGCTTTGCTTGGCGGAAGACCGTAGTCCCAGGGCTCAGGGAATCGGGACCAATGTGTCAGCTAAAAACACTCTTACTTTTGTTTCTGCACCCATCTCCCAGAGCCACCAAGGAGACTGCTGTGACCTCTGATAGGAGCAAGGGAACCCAGTGTAAAGATAACCTGGACCTGGAACACGGGAACACATCAGCAGACTGTGTGACAACACTGCCCTCGCTCAGAAGTTTGATCTGGATTCAGCCTCTCCATGCAGAGGATTTCCAATCAGAGCAAAGACTAGGGTTCAAATCAGGTGGGGCTAGGTCTATAGTCAAAGGCACAGACATTCCTTCCTAAAACCCAATGGCTTGGTTCCCACACTGGCTCCAGATTCTTAACTCGTAATTAGGGCTGGGGTAGGGCAGACGACTCAGTTAGTAAAGTATCTACTGTATAAGCCTGAGGCCCTGAGTTCAGTCTCCAAAGCCAGGTGGGGTGTGAACACATGTAATCCCAGAACCTCCAGAAGCCAGGTGTGGTGTGAATGCATGTTACCCTGGAATTTCTCAAACCCAGGTGTGGTGTGAATGCGTGTAACTCCAGTGCTGGAGGCAGACACAGGACTCCATGGCCCTCCTGGCTGGCCTTGATGAATTGGTGAGCTCCAAGTTCAGGGAGAGACCTTGTCTCAAAAGATAAAGTTGGATGGCAGTTGAGGAAGACATCTGCTGTTGACCTTTGACATTTATGCTTACACATATACATGCAACCAAGCACACACACACACACACACACACACACACACACACACACACACACAAAAAGAAAGGCCACCTTCTTTGGTTACTATTTTTAACTCATTGTATATTCACATAGCCTTCATTAAAGAAATTAAAATATGATACCCTGAAATAGCTATTATACCCCTTGCTTTTATGTTTAATCTACTCATTTAGCTAACAAATTTCCCCTTTTTAGCATTACAGAACTGAACTACCCCAGTCCTAGTGGCCTGACACAAATTCACGGTGAATTATTGGGGATCACCATTTTCCGTAGTCAACTTTATTTTTCTCCCAGGGTTCGTGCCACCAAGAATCAGCCCCCTAGCATGGTGTCTACATACCACAGGAACAACATTTTGAAAGGGTAAGGATAAGACTGTTTAAGAACCTGAACTGTTTTCTATTGGCAGAGGTTGGGAAATGTGCCAAATCTGTGTCCCTGTTGCACACGGCTTTAAAAGATCTATTTATATGTTGTTTAACTTGTGTTGTGTCTGCAAGCATTTATGTGCACGTGAGTATCCTCCGAATTAAAGTTACAGGCGGTTGTGAGCTGCCTGCATGCTGGGAACCAAACCCAGATCCTCTGGAGGTGGGAAAAGCCCTTTAACCCCAAACCATCTCTCTAGGCCCTACATGGATCTTACTCTTATAAGATTTGTTGAACTGATTTTCTCTTGTTATTCCAGAGACATGGCTCAGTGTTCAGAACACTGACTGATCTTGAAGAGGACTTTGGTTCCCAGCACCCACATGCTGGCTCATAACCATCTTTAACTCCAGCTCCAGGGGACCCAATGCTGTCTTCTGGCCTCCATAGGAACCAGGCATATATGTGGTATGCATATACATGCAGGCAAAACACTTATACAGATAATAATAAATCTAAACTATAAGTTCTTTTAAGAGAAGGGCTATTCTCTGCATCCTAATACATCTAATTGCCTGGTACAGTGTCGAGGAAAAGAAAAGCATCCAGAGTTATAGAATTAGTGACAGGTAGCCCTGAGACTCAACTCTGACCTACGATGGTGTCCTGCTTTTCTTCTGTTTCTGTGATAAAACTTTCTGACCAAAAGTGACTTGGGGTAGGAGAACGTGTACATGGCTTGTACTTCCAGGCCATACGCATCACTGAGGGAAGATGGGGCAGGAATCTGAAGCAGAAACCACGGAGGCATGCTCCTGGCTGGCTTCCTTTCAGTTTTGTGCTCAGCTAACCACTAGCCCAAGGAATGGTGCTTCCCACAGTGGGCTGGACCCAGCCATATCAAGACTGCCTCTCAGACATGCTAACAGACCCCTGTCAATGGGGACTCCTTCTCAGGTGGGTCTCATTGAGTGGTTGGTTCTCATTTGTCCTAACTCTGAAGCCCTTTAATCTATCCTCATGTTGTGCTGATTCCCAACCATAACATTATTCTATTACTACTTCAGAACTGTGGTTTAGCTACTGTTATGAACTGTAATGTAAATTTCTGATATGCAGGATATCTGATATGGGGGTGTGACCCACAGGTTGAGAATCACTGATCTGGGACGTGGTCAATTGACAGTTATAGCTGTTCTGGGCTTGTAAACTTTAGGGTGCCTGTTTATCACCGAGGCCTCAGTGGAAGGCAGATTCTGACTCAGAAGCGAGGTCCTTCTTCAACTGTGGAGAGAGGTTCCTTTAATTCTGTCATCCTATTTCTGTATGTGGGTGCGTGGGCATATGTGTGTGCTTACATGTGGAGGTTGGAGATCAACCTCGAGTATCCTTCCTTAGGCGCTATCCACCTTGTGTTTAGAGATAGATTATGTCGCTGGACTGGGGCTCACCAAGTAGGTGAGGCTGGCCAGCGAGATCCAGGGAGCTTCCAGTCGACGTCTCTCCAGAACTGAGATTACCGTCACCTGCCACAGCAATTAACGCTGGACTGACAGACTCCGTATGCTTGCATAGTTGACACTTAGCAGACTGAGTCCTTGTCTCCAGAGCCCCACCTCTTGTCTGTTTTCCTCTGCAGCCTTAGAGAACGTGCTCCCAGAACAGTTTATAACTTTAGTTCACACCCTGATTCCTGACTACATTTCTCACTCTACACAAGATTTCAGTTTGACAGCAGCAGATGAGATAAATCCCGAGTTTTCAAATTGCATTTCCTGGATTTCCTGTCTAAACAAATTCCCATTAAGTTCGCCAAGGAAATGCTTCTGCTAGTCCTGAGTAATTGCAGTAGAAGCTGATGTCATTCAAAACCCAGAGGTCGCTTGGGGCTGCCCCCTTCTGCTTCTGCTAAGCGTCTCATGCACAGAATCCATGCTTTGCAGGTATTTCTGAGGAAGAAATTGGAGAGACAGTAACCACGAGCCAGTCAAGTGAAGGGCCACCATCCCATGCTAAGTAAGGCAACCAGAGGGCTTCAGTGAAGCAAGCATGCCATCCCTGCTTTTCTATATGGATCATAGAGAGCTGCACACCCCTCCTGAAATTCTATATAACACTGTCTCAGCATTGCAACCACCCACAATTACTTTTGAGTATTATCTCCACTATCTCAGTCTACTTTATGTCGCTATAACATAATATCTTTATACTTTGCACCACAGTGAAAAAACAGCATAGGAAACAGCTTACAAAGAAGAAGCCAAATGCTCCAAGGGTGGCCTTGTTGTATAGCAACCTGTTCTTCTCTTTTTAAAAAAGATTTTTTTCCTTCTTTAATGTATATGAGTGCTCTATTTGCATGTATGCCTTTATGCCAGAGGAGGGCATCAGATCCCACTATAGATGGTTGTGAGCCACCATGTGGGTTCTGTGAATTGAACTTGGGACCTTTGGGAAAGCACACAGTGACCTCAACTGCTGAGCCATCTCTCTAGCCCAAACAACTCACTCTTACAGTAGGAATTCAGTCTCATGAGAGCCAGACCCCTCCTTCTTGCCCCCTAATGACAAGGTTAATTCAGGCACAAGGACAGTGCTTGTGTGCTCAGGTTCCCTGCTTTCTTTCTCCATACTGAGAACCGAGGATCCAGCAGTGAATTTCTAGGGAACTAACCCTTCTATTTAACTTTATGGACACAGCTCTAAGTTACTTACTATAGTGGGATTATGCTGGTAATGTAAGTATTTGTCCCGCCTATGGATTTAATAAAAGCTGATTGGCCAAAGGCAAACAGGAAGTGTGGGCGGAGCTAAACGGCTAAGAAAACTCGGGACCATCTCAGAGCAGAGACAGAAGCCAGACAGATGCCAGGCAGAGCCGCCAGAGAGAGCCACAGACACAACAAGTAGACGCAGCAGACGCAGAGGAAAGAAGCTGAAATTCTGCTCTGAGAAAAGGTACCGAGCTGCAGGGCTGAACAAGATGGTTTGTGTTCAGATGAAGGAGCTAGCAAGTTACATGCCTGGGCCTTAGGCCAATCAGCATAAAAATGGTATAAGCCTGTGTGTGATATTTTGAGGCTAAGCGGGGCTGAGAGTGAGACTAAACCTCTGGTCCAGGCCTGAAAAGTCCAGACCAGAACCATTTATAGCTTACTACTGAGCAGTGCCTAACAAAAGGGAACCGGTGAGCTAAAGTTAAAATAAATAAAACAATCAGATACCACGACACTATGCCAGTCATGTTGAAGTCAAAAGAAATAAAGAAAACCTGAGTGGCTAGTTCCAACCTTTTCCTCATTCTTTCTGCAAAACATTTCCAAAGACCTGAGTACCACACAGATTTATCCCAGCGAGGGCTCCACTTCTCAGCACTAGCTACGTCTTAGTTATGAGGAAACCTTCAGACAAAAACAACCTGCCCATCACAGTAGCCCAGGAAGAAGTCAGCTGGGAGCCCAGCCACAGGTGGGTGGGTTCTTAAATATGGTGTCTATCCACAGTGGAAATATTATTCAATCCTAAGGAAGAACCTGCAGTTTGCCTAGAAGGATGGACCTGGTGATGATAATTTTTTTTAAGATATGTTTATAGGGCTGCTATGTTTAAAACTTTATTTATTTATTTGCCTTGGTATTTGCCTGGAACTGGAACTACAGACAGTTGTTAGCTGCCATGTGGGTGCTGGGAATCGAACCCGGGTCCTCTGGAAGAGCAGACGGTGCTCTTAACCGCTGAGCCATCTCTCCAGCCCCCAGTGATGATAATATTAAGGGAGATAAGCAATTCTCAGAAAAATAAACATCACGTGTGTTCCTTTCACACGTAGAACCTAGATTTTAAAAACCAGACATGAAAACCAAAGAGGCTATTTAAGAAGAGGGAAGAAGGGGAGGGGAAAGAGATGTGAGGAGGTGTAAATGTGGTCAAGCGTGTCACATGCAGGGAATGGCACAATGGAGCCTATTGTTTTTACATGATAAGCATGTGTCAATTTTTTAAAGAACGAATACGGCCTGGTGAGAGGTAGTGGACGCTGCTCCACTCTGGCTTGTGTCTTATCTTCTCCCTTGTTCCTGCCATAATGTCAGCAGCCATGAGACCCTCACCAGAGTTAGAGCCAGAGGCGCTGCCCCCGTCTTGGGCTCAGTCTCCAGAACTGTTAGCTCAATAAGCCTTGGTCCTCTGTACTCAGTCAGCTCGGAGATGTTGCAACAGCAGCAGCAGTAACAAGAACAGACTGATACTAAAGTGTGCCCTCCCCAAGCATAGCACACTTTCATCATTGACACTCAGGTTTCTGCTGTGTCAACAAGTCCAGAAGAATGTGATTGACCCTGAGCCAAAGGATGGGGCAGAGTCAGCCCAGTTATACCAGCAGGGTCCTCAGCTAAAATGGGCAAAGCCAACTGTAATCAATCTCCTAGCTGACCACAAACTCATGAAAACCAAGATGAGCTGAATCAGGCCAAGACTAAAGAAAGGCCCAATTGAGGCTCCCCAACATGTCCATTTAATTCTAGGGTATGTTAGTCTAAAAATAAACAGCAATGGAAATGAGCCATGCCCAACAGAACTTCTATATTTATTCATAAGAGGACGTATCCTGTGTTACACACCCATAGACATGCATACATATATGTGCATACAACATATATGTGACATATTCCTTGGCCTTTGATGAGTTATTTTCTAATAAATTCATTTTAAGTTCTAAAGATCATAAATCAAAATGCATTCATTGAGATGAGGTGGATAGCTCAGCCATATTTTGCTTGCTGTGTAGGATGTGCTGATGCAGGCCAGAAATTCCAACTCCTCAGAGCTGGAGAAGGGAAGGGCTCTGGAGTTCACTGCTCAGTCAGCCTAGACTAATTGGTGAGCCCTAGATTCAACCACAAAAAGTAATATGGAAAATGATTGATGAAGACACCTAATGTTGAGTGCTGGCCCCCACAGGCATGTACACATGCACACACCCCACATCCACACCCATCCACATCTACACACACACACACACAAGCCCCCCCCCCCAGACAATGCAGTGCTAAGCATAATTAAGCATAATGACTTACCAAGACAGAGCACAATAGAGCACTGGTATGTTCCTCCCATGGTCACATGACTGATTGGGAGTTGTAGTTCACTGCTGATCAGTGTCACATTCTGTTAGCTGGGAAATACCACAGGGCTGACACTGGACACTGAAGCACAGGACTCACATCATCCCTGAGCTAAAACCTTAGAAGTTGTGACCATCAATATATAAGGGCAGCCATGAATGAGGGGCCAGAGACAGAAGGCTCTCTGTCTTCCTCATACTTTCCATGATATGATTTATCCTGTGCCTAGCATGGTGGGGAGCTTTTCATTGAGGAAGGGTGAATAGATAGGTCTTCCCCTCCTGTCTTCAGAGAATGAAATGGTATGTAGCCCCACACTATAACCAACTCTAAATAAGATAATTCCTTCCAAGACCTGCGGTGAGAGATGAGGGCCAGAAAGTGCCCATTTTACTGTCCACAAAGCCAAGACTCTTGGCCTCTTTTACCATCATGAGGGAGCACTCACCCTGAGGGAGCACTCACCCTGGCTCACAGCAAAATTGGACAGGTCCCAGTGAGAAACAATTATCCTCACTTCATAGTAAGAGCACCTGGGACTCAGAATAGCAAAGTGAGGCAGTTTGTCTTATGACCTTACAAAGCTGGTTGCTAGCCCACAATGCCCTCCCAGGCTCCCTCATTAACCTGTTTTCTACTTTAGCTTCTCTCTCTGGTTTAGATTGGTCCTTTTCTCAACAAAACCATTTGCTCATCTGCATTTTATATCCTGTTATCAGGAGCAGGTCCTTGTGGCAACCTTGCCTGTTAGTGACTTTGTTCTCTGAATTCTGAGATTGGGTTGCAGGGCATGGCTTGGTAAGCGAGCTCTTAGCAGGCATCCACAGTTCCTGGTTCATTTGCATCTGGACCTAAGCTGGCTCAAGGCACCAATGAAAATGAATCACCAGGGGCTGGAGAGCCAGCTAGGGGTTAAGACTGCTCTTCCAGAGGACCTGGTTCAGTGTTATAGGATACTATTTTAAGGTGTGTTACTTTTGTTTATATTTGTTTAACTCTGTGAAGCTGTGTTACTTTGCCTGTCTAAAACACCTGATGGTCTAATAAAGAACTGAATGGCCAATAGCGAGGCAGGAGAAAGGATAGGTGGGGCTGGTAGACAAAGAGAATATATAGAAGGAGAAATCTGGAAGGAGGAAGAAGTAGCCAGAGAAGGAGGAGGGCTCCAGGGGCAACTACCCAGCTACACCGCAAGCCACAGAGAACGAAACAAAGAAAGGGATATAGGAATAGAAAGGGAAATCCTAAAGGCAAAAGGTAGGTGGGATAACTTAAGAAAAGTTGGCTAGACATAAGCCAAGCTAAGGCCGGGCACTTATAATTAAGAATAAACCTCTGTGTGAGTTTATTTGGGAACTGAGTGGTAGGTCCCCTCAAAGAAAAAAGAGGAACAAAACGAAACAATTCAGTTCTCAAATCCACATAGCAGCTCACAACTATGTTTAACTCCGGTTTCAGATCCGATGTCTTCTTGTGGCTTCCGTAGGTACCAGTTTTCCACATGACACACAGACATACACACAGGAAAAAGAAACCATACACATAAAAAACAAAAATCCCATAAAAACCAATGGGTTTTATTTCTCACACTCCTCCTACAGTAAAAGGAGGTACTTTTTAGAATGTGCAGGTCAGTCCCCGACCCATGACTCAGCCTTAATATCTCTGTTTTCAAACCTCCCTAGATAGCCAGCTTCTTAGCCCACACTGCCCAATATGGCATCTAGGCTTAGATAGTCATTTAAATGGGAACGAATTACAGTCAAGTAACACGAAGAACCAAGTTTCTGGTGAGCATATTCTAACTGTTCATCAGTGTCTCCTGAAGAGAACAGAATGTTTTCAACTCAGCGAGCTCTGATGGGTGATGATAGGCTGCCTCTTCCTCAGTCACTTCAGCCATCCTCCATTAGCAGCTTCTTTTGTGACCCTCAGTTTTCTGTTCTTTTTCCTTCTCCCATCTTCTCTGCTCTCCTTTCTGTCACACACACCAGCCAGGCACTGTTTTCTAGGCGTCAGTATTTCTTTCTGTAAAGCAGCCTCGGGAAGTAGTTTGGCTTCCTGTCTTGCAGCATGAAGCCCGAGTTTCTGTCACTGGCTCTGCAAAGCTGGGCGATGGCACAAGCACCTGTAATCCCAGCGCCCAGAAAGAGGAAGCAGGAGGATCAGAGGAAATTCTGGGCCATCCTCAGCAACATAGTTATGTTTGGAGACAGTCTGTTATTTGAGATCCTGTCTCAAAACAAAGCAACAGCAAAACCCTGCTCCACTTACATTTGAATGAAAACCCGCCCCAGCTTTGCAGAGGTGCAGCTAGGAATGTTTTCACTGACTTTGGGGGAAGGGTTGGAATTTTTAATTTTGGAGTGTAACCTGTCTGGATTGCATTGGAAATGGCCATGGGCCCACACTTCCTAGCAGCTTCAGGAACAGAACCCACATTATAAGCCCTTGCTGAGAGTTGGAGTCTATTCTGTGCTGAGCTGAGATGTAGCTAAAGCTGAACAGTAGGTTTTGTTTGTACAACTGAACATCAAGTGAACACCCAGCCCTGGGCCGACAGAGGAAAGCCTACTTGCTGAAGGTAGGCCACTGCTGTTTAAGAGTCGGCTGTCACCATGGCCTTCGAAATGTAAGGAAGGTCATCTTGACGCCCCCTCTGCCCTTTGGACCCTGCATTCATCCCTAAGCAAATAACACCCATCCACCAGTTCACTCTGGGCACCGAGGAGGTGGTGGTGTGAATGTTCTTGGAAGTGAGACAAACAGTAAAAGTGCCTGAGGGGTCTGGTCCCCCAAGTGATCAGAAACGAGGATCTGCTGTGCACGTTCTGTGGGGTCATTCAAGAAAGTACCAGTGTAGACTGAGAAGAGAAGGCAGCCAGTACCCAACAGAGGGACAGCTGGCCAGTCAGCTGTGGCCGAGCAGCCAAGAGCTCTGAGGGACTGCTGTGCTTTCTGAGAGATGATTTGCTCCAACCAAACTCTCTCTTTGGACAGCTTCTACCATGATTCTCTTAGGGATGGGAAGAGATGGGCTGAGATGGATTGGATGAGATTAGATTACATGAGGCAAAATGAGGTTGAATTGGTGAGGTTAGATGAGCTGATGTGATAGGGTGGGATGGGGGGTGAGTAGGATGGGATGGGTGGGATAGGAAGGGGCGGGCTGGGGTGGGCCAGGGTGGGCTGGGATGTGGTGCAGTGGGATGAGATTAGAGTCTCTGCTTTGAGACATCAAGTAAATGATCCCTGGGAGTTCTGGAGATTCAGTGAACGTGTAGAGGCCTCCTCACCAGGGGACCTGCTTGGGGAAGCTTATTAAGTGTGCTAACAGGAGTGGGTGAGTAGGACCAAGCCCAGAATGCCTCTAAGACACAGCCAGGACAGTGTTCCGGGGGGGGGGGGGATGGAACGTGATTAAATAGATGATGGCGTTTGTCTTCAAATAATCTGTTTACACACACACACATTCACACACACAATCACACACACAGCCCACCTTACAGAAGCTTCCTAGCCTGCAGAGGTAAACCCTGACTATGTAGCTCAAGTATCGGGTGAGGAGCTTGGACTTGGCAGGCTGCAGAGATGGTTCAGTCAGTACTTTGCTCACTTTGAAAGCACAAGGACCTAACTCTACTCACCAGGATGCCAATGTTCTGTAATATACAAAGGTCAGGCATAGTGGTGCACACTTGAGATCCCAATGCCGGAGAAGCAGAAATAGGCAGATCTCTGGGGCTCAACAACCAGCTCAAACTGTAGCAACTTTCAGGCTAAACTGTCTTAAAAAAAAAAAAAAAAAGTAAATGGTGTCTGAGGACAGACACTCAAGATCAACCTTCAGCCTACATACACATGCATGCACATGTATCTAAGACACACACACACACACACACACACACACACACACAGAGAGAGAGAGAGAGAGAGAGAGAGAGTGTTTTCATAAGTAACACCAGCTGGAATAAAGGTCCCAGCAAATAAGAACTACAGATTAAATCACAGTTATCACACCCCTACCCCCAACTCCCTTATTGGACTTTCAGCTTTCTGCCCAACTTAGACAGCAAAGGGATGATGCCCAGTTAGGTCTTACTGTGAATATAAGGAGGTGTGGCCTTGCTGGAGGAAGTGTGTCACTGGGGGGGGGGGGGAGGCGGGGGCTTTGAGGTCTCAGAAGCTCAAGCCAGGCTCAGGGTCACTCTCTCTCCTGCTGCTTGTGCATCCGGGTATAGGACTCTCAACTGCCTCTCTAGCACCGTATCTGCCTGCTGCCGCCATGCTTTTCTGACAGGTAATGAACTAAACATCTGAACTGTAAGCCAACCTCAGTTAAATACTTGCTTTTATAAGAGTTGCTGTGTTCATGGTATTTCTCTACAGCAATAAAACCCTAACTAAGACAAAAGAGTTTATTTGGCTTACACTTCTACATCACTGTTCAACAAAGGAAGTCAGGACAGGAGCGTAAGCAGGGCAAGAACCTGGAGCCTGGAGCTGATGTGGAGGCCATCAGGGTGCTGCTTCCTGGCCTGCGCCCCATGGCTTGTTCAGCCTGCTTTCTTGTAGAACCTAGGACCTCCGGATCCCACCCTCAGTGGCTGGGCCCTCCCCTATAATCACTAATTAAGAAAATGCTTTACTGGCTTGCCTACAGCCATACTGAATGCCAAATAAAGGCATTTTCTCAGCTGAGCCTCCTTCCTCTAAGATGATTTTTTTTTTCCCTGACAAAATCTCTGTATTAGTTACTTACTCCTGAGACAAAATACTCAGAAGAAACTTAAAAAAGATTTGTTTATTTGGGCTCAGGGTTTTAGGGGTGGAGTCCTTCTCAGTGAGGAAGATGTGGTGCCAAGGGTGGTCCTAGCTGAGACAGGCATGTTAGCTGATTGGTCGCAATGCAGCTGCCACCAGGAAGCAGAGAGCTAATGCACAAATTCTATTTAGCATTGTAAAGCCCAGAAAAATCAGAGAGACAGGGAACAAACCACAGCCAGGTGTCACCCTGGGGCCGAAAGGGGCGAGTCTTATCTCCACCAGCCTGACTGAGCAAGCAGGCAAAGGGAAGAACTTCTGCCTTCTCCTGTCTTGTCCTTCTTTCCTTGCTCAGCTATTTAAATTCCTGAATCAATTTTCCTAGTGCTAGGATTAAAGGTGGTATCACCACTGCCTGGCTGTTTGGCCTTGAACTTGAACTCACAGAGATCCAGCTTCCCAAGTGCTGGGATTAAAGGCATGGGTCACTGATGTGGGATGTCTTTCTGTATGCTGTGAATATCATTCATTAATAAAAGAACTGTCTTGGCCTATGGCAGGCATCTTAGAAGTAGGCGGGGAAATCGAATCATAGATAGGGGAAGGAGGGTGGAGTCAAAGGAGACATGATCCAGCTGTCCATGAAGCAGGATGTAAGGAAATAGGTGAGCCACAGACCATGTGGCAGGACAGATTAATGGAAATGGGTTGAGTTAAGATGCAAGAGCTAGTTAGTAATATGCCTGAGCCATAAGCCTAGCAGTGTGTAATTAATATAAGTGTCTGAGTCATTGTTGAGGGTTAAGCACTGGCGGGCAGGTCTGAACCTTGGGACTAGGCCAGGTCAGAAACTTCATATTAAAAGTCACTACTTCCTGACCTTCATGGCTTTGCTGTGTAGGTGGCTCTGTTCTCTGTTATTCAAGACTATCTTTATTAAATAAACAATATATCACTACAGAGAGCAATGGACGTCAGTGCTCAGCTTACTTTCTCCTGTCTATTCAGTCCAGCACCCCAGCTCCCAGGACAGATACTGCCCATATTCAGGACTGTGTCTTCCCATCTCAGCAGAGCATCTCTAGTAATGCCCAGAAGTGTGGCTCCTAAATAACTCTAAATCTAGTGGACAATCAATATTAACCATCTCATCAGGATTAATCCCAACACTCAAGTGGATCTCTGTGAATTCAAGGTCATTCTGGTCTACATAGAGAGTTCCAGCCTAGCCAGGACTGCATAGTGAAATCCTTAAAAAAAAAAAAAAAATTAGTCACCCCAGAATCTGAGTGGTGAATCACCAGGGGTTACTGGGTATCAGTTATTTCTATCTCTCAGAACGTGACTGTCCCCTGTGTTGGCATTCAGGCATACCTGTCCCACCTCTTGGGGGTCTGGCAGAATGTGCTTGCTAACATTGAGGCAGATACTCAGACAGCCCAAGGTCATACAGCCATATGTCATGTAGCACCTCATGGCTGTAGTCTCTATAGGCATGTACTAAGTCCCCTGTTAAAGGCAAACCATATCCATCTCTGTCCCCATTCCCAGGAGCCGAGTCTACACCCCCTTCCTCAGCACCCTTTCCCATCTTTTCCTCCTGTGTCTCAGTTCTCATCTCCAGAGCACACTCGGCATCTCTTCCCTCCTCCCCCCAATAATCCTTCACATGAGTTATGTCGTGTGGCATGACTTTCTCGGGCCCCTTGGCTCCAACCCAGCAAGGTCGCCTTCTTCTGCTGTTTAATAACATGCTGAAAGAGCTCACTTACAGACTTAGCTCTCTCTCCACCATATCAGGACGATTACAAACGCAAACCTAGGTCATGTGTTCATCCCTCTCATAAGTGGGAACAGTCACACTCTTTGCATATTGGTCCTACACATCCAAAATAAGTGTTTACCCAGGATGAAATGGTAAAAGTTCTGGGAACCATTCCTCATCAGGGCCCCTGCTCTAAGAACTGGGGTGTCTTTACATATGTCGCTTTTCGGTCAGATGTAGCAGAAGGACTTAACATTAGACAAATTCTTCATAGCTGCTGTTTTGAAAACACTTGTAGGCGGGGCATGGTGGCATATGCCTAAAGCCTCAGCACTGGGGAGGCAGAGGTAGAGGCGGGGAGATCACAACCTGGCCTACATTGTGAGTTCCAAGACAACTAGGGCTACACAGAGAAACACTGTCTTAAGCAAACAAAGAAAAAAAAGAACCAAATCAAAAAAGAAAAAAGAAAAAAACACCTGTACAGCCACAGGAAAGTGTCCCTGCCTGTGTTTGCTAACATTTGCTAGAGTGTGAACAGGGTGGGGCAAAGAATGTTTTCTTATTGACTTTCATCCCGTGTTGATGGTTAATTTTGTCTCTTCAGTGATATTACTGCTTGTAGGCTTTAGTCAGAAAAAACATTTCACCCTGTTCAACTTCATTTGATGCACTCTATTCCCATTAAGTTAGATGTCAATGGTTCCCTAAAGATAGGATGGGTCAAAAATAAAGCTTAAAGTTTACTAACAGACAATCCACTATTCCAAACTCTGGCCACTTGTTAAATATTCAAAATAGGGGTAGGATACATGCCCCCCCACACACACTTGTTTCTAAAAGTTAGAGGCATCTATTGCAGTAATTCAAAAAACCATTTTTATAGGTCATTTAGTAAAAACCTTTTGTGTGTGTGTGTGTGTGTGTGTGTGTGTGTGTGTGTGTATGTGTGTCTGTGTCTGTGTCTTTGTGTCCACTGAAACATGTGGAGGCCAGAAGTTGACTTCAGGATATCTTTCTCATTTACTTCTTCACCTTATTATTATTGTTTATTTTTATTCTTTGAAATTTTTATAGATGCATACAATGCAGCTTAATTGTATCTGCCTCCCATACCCTCCCTCCAACTCCTTGTGGCCAAACTGCCTACTGTATTTCCTTTCCAGATTCAACTTCTCGTTTTGTTCTTTGAATGGTCCACAAAGTCTAATTGATGTTGTCCATATGTGCATGGCTGGGGATATCCACTGAGACCTGTGGGATTGCCAGGGTTTAGCACTAAAGAACAGGGCTCCTTCCTGCTGTCACAGCCACCACTGCCCTTGGCTAGAGGAGAGGCCTCTGGAGTGCCTTGCCTCCTGACTCCAAGCTGAATTTTTGACTGGTTTGATCTTCTACAACCTTGGACAGGTAACCACATGGGACAAGATCTTTCTCTGAACATCTACCTTTTCAGTGACTGGCTAGTCAGTCTGTCTCTCCACTCCCAACCTGTTCCCCACTTCTCAGGCTACATGGGAGCCAAGGACTCCAAGGTCATCATGCTTGCAAGCATGCAGAAATTTTGGAGTCATATGGATGTTGGTACAAATTCTTGTGACCCTCAAGCATATGAACTTGGGTGAGTATGTTACCACTGAATCTCTGTCTCATCCACAAATTCACCTCAGACTGTTTCTGGAGCTCACCCTCAGGCAGCCATTTTGTTAAGACCCACCATTTTGAAAATGGTGATCAAGACTTACCAATTAAATTCTCTCCACTCCCATGTCTACAGAAAAGGCAATTGGACCTCGCTTTTCTTTCCTCCCTTGCCTTTCTTTCTTTCTTTCTTTACCTTCCTTTCTTCCTTCCTTCCTTCTTTACTCTCTCTCTCATTTTGATGAAGCCTCAGAGCAATATTCTGGAAGTTCCCCAAGAAGCATGGACCATATCTTTTCCATTCAGGCATCCAAATCTGCACATTTAATCTGCCATTCTGTCTTGTTGATGGATTCTACCTATTGTATACTTGAAATGAAGGAAAGGTTTGCAGGAACACAGAGAGACTGGCAGGCAGCTCCCTGGATAAATCATCTTGGAACTGGAGGGATTTCTGCTGTGGAGCAAACAGGCAACCTCAGTCTGCTTTGGTGCCCAGCCCAGAAAGTGGGGCTGAGACATAGGAGCCCATGTGCTCAGTTCCATAATGTTTGCTGCTCAGTGCTGTGGGCACACTTCCTGCTGGCCACCACAGAAGAGGCATCTGCTCATAGTGGCACACCAGGGCATGGTCTGTCAGAGGAACTTGTTTAGAAGAGATTTAAATGACAGAGGAGGCTGCCAGCAGAGTGGGGAGGGGGAGGCACACTGCTGCTCAGTGCAGAACCCAGACAATGAGAAGGAGGGAGATGGGATCATGTCACCTTCACTGGCCTTCCCAGTGCTTAGCAAACAGGTGACAGGCCTCTGTGTGGGGTTTTCCGCACCAGCCCCGCTCTCCCCAAGCTCCTAGCCAAGGTGGAAGCATAATAAGAAAGAGTGTCCACTGCCCATGTAGTTGGTGCTATAGTGTGGTTAGCCTAACTGCACACAATAGCAAGGCAAGATAGTCTCTGTGCCCCAAGTAAGGAGCAGGAGGCACACAAAGCTAAGGGAAGGGTCCTTGCAGCCTGATAATTCACAGTCTATTTCTGTCTGGGCCACTCTGTGAGCTTGAATAGGTGAATTGTTTTTGTGAGTTTGATACAGCTGGGATGATGGAATCTATTGAGGAAGGGCCTCCATCAGATTGGCCTCTGGGCATATCTTCTTGCTGTTTTCTTGATTACTAACTGATGTAGTGGGTGGAGCAGTCTCTAGTCAGGTGGGTCAGGGCTATATAGGAAAGGTAGCTGAGTGGCCCATGGAGAACAACCAGTAAGTGGCCTTCCCTCACGGCCTTCAATTCCTGCCTGACTTCTCAATGCTGAGCCATAAGCTGTGAGGCAAATAAACCCTTTCCCCACAAGCTGCTTTTGGTCCTGGCATTTCTCAAAGCAGAAGAAAAGAAACTCAGGGGGGCTGGAGAGATGGCTCAGCAGTTAAGAGCACCATCTGCTCTTCCAGAGGACCCAGGTTCGATTCCCAGCACCCACATGGCAGCTAACAACTGTCTGTAGTTCCAGTTCCAGGCAAAACACCAAGGCAAATAAAAAAATAAATAAATAAAGTTTAAAAAAAAAAAAAGAAAAGAAACTCAGAGTGGTGAGTTCTTGCCATTAGTCACTTTTACCAGGGCACGGAGTAAGATAATGCACAACCTGGATGTCATTTAAATTAAATTTTAAACACCAAGATTTATTGAAATAAACCCTTAGTATTTGTATATTTTTCAGTATTATGTACATTTTAGTCTAGATTTTACTTAAAAACAAGCCCGCCCAATTTAGGTGGTTAATACTGTTTCATGAATAATAACTTCCTTGATTCCATAGGTTACTAATACATATCATTCTTAAATATTTAATTTAAACTCAGTCTGTTTACAAATAATTATACAATGCAATAGACAGGGGAGTTTGTCACTAAAAAAAGAGCATTTACGGTAACATCATCCAATACTTTAAATTTTAATGCCACATGTCATGATAATATCTAATAAAACAAAACCATAATAATCTGTTTCAATTGGTTATTGCATAAGAATATTACTAATTGCTTTGTTTTAACATTATTGAATCAAAGTCTTCATTTTATTAAGAAAAGCAAAAGTGTAAAATAGTAATATGAATTGCATTTGATAAGATGGCACTGATTGAAGCACCCTAAAACTTAAAAATAAAATCAACTTTAAAAAAAAGCCTAGAGTCAGGCATAGTGGACTATGCCTGCAACCCCACCATTCAGGAGGCTAAAGTAGAGAGATTGCAAGTTCAAGGTCAGCCTGGGCTACTCAAAAAAACTCTAAAAACCAAACAATCAGGTTTATCCCATATGGACGTTATGGGTTGGCCTATGTGATAGGCTTTATTTAAAATTCTGAGGTCAAGCATGGTAGTATATACCTTTTAATTTCATTACTCTGGGAAGGCAGAAGCAGGTAAATCTCTGAGTTTGAGGCCAACCTGGTCTATGTAGTGAGTTCTAGGACAGCCAGAACTACAGAAGAGACCCTGTCTCAAAAACAAACAAACAAAAACGAAACTAGTTAAGAGCACTGGCTGCCTTTCCAAAAGATCCTGGTTCAAATACCAGCACCCACATGGCAGCTAACAGCTATCCATAACTCCAGTTCCAGGGATCTGAAGGGACACCTTCACTCAGACATACACGCAGGCAAAACATCAGCAAACATAAAATAAAATGGAAATGAAATAAAAATGAATAAATTATTAAAACAAAAACCTACCTCTACTGTTTTATCAAAAATGTCAGAAATACAAGTATTCATGGGTTTAGATCCTAAAGGGATACATCTTTCCAGCTTGAATTTTGCATATGTTATTTGTATGAAGAGGAATTAAAAATAACTCAAGAAAGAAACTGTTATTTATCACCATGATGAAGTCCTGCAGGGAAGTACCATTCCTCCACAAAGATGGGAGAAAAGAAAGAACAGGCATGTTCTCAACCTCATCTCTTAGACTACTTGGCTACCTGTTCCTAGGAGAGGAAGATGAGTGAGGACACAGAGGAGAGCCTTTGTTTTCAGGGTGCTGCCAATCATAAAAAACTGATTGCTGGTCCCTTGCCAGAATGAAGAAGGGACAAGTGAAGGAGGAGCCAGAGATGACTCAGAAGTCAAGGGCACTCACTGCATTTTCAGAGGCCCTGTGTTCAGGCCCTAGTACACACACTGGGCATGTATGACTTCCTTGTGACATTTTCACATATGCAGATCATGTACTTTGATCATATTCACACCTGCTGTACAGAACTATAGAACTTTCTTCTGGGCCAAACTACCACCATCTTTGTCAGATTACCCGTACCCATTTGCAGTCACCACCACTGGTCTTGTGGACAGTCCCTCAGAGTGTGTGTGTGGGGGTCCAGGACATGCTCACCTGAGGTTGAGGTTCCATTTGTTTGCAATACTACCCTGAATTGCATGTGGTCCCAGGAGATGCAAGAGAATATAGGCTTGGGAGCTGAAGGGCCTCCATCTGCAAGGCTCTGTGGAAGGTGTCACCCATGCTGGACAGAGCCTTCTCAGCATGGCTACTGTAGGATCACTGTCCTGTGAGACACCCTTCACCCGTGCTCTGTGGGAAGTCCAATAAACCCATTGGTTCCCAGGGTGAACTTGTGGATTCTTGTGCAGGTTGTTGGGGTCTTGTAAGGAGGCATGGCCTTATTTATGTCCTCTCTGGGATACAACCCTCGGAACAGGGTCTTGTTTGAAGGAACGAACTTGTGCAGAACATGGAGAGACAAAGGTATCACTAACTTGATAGCTCATCCTTTGTCACAAGGGCACAGCCACGGCCTGGAGTCCTTCATTCTGCTCTCTGGCTTTGATATTAACAAATCATGCAATCTTTGGGTAAACAGTTTCTCTTGCTTCTCATAACCCGTGGCACCCCATGAACTTCACCCTTCTCACTTGATGTTTGAAAGAGTTTACATCTTAAACATTCTTCTTGAGAAAGAAAACTAAATAACTTTCTTGATCACCCTACTGAGTGACATGTTGTGATGTTTTCAACACACTGGGTACTGTTAGGGTTGGTAATTTGGAGTGTATGAGTTTTTCTGACTAGAGTTCTATGACTATGTGGTACAAAGAGCTTGTTTAAGCTGGGTAGCCCATGGCATGGGGCCTTTGAGGCATGAAAGGGCCAGAATTCTAAGTCACAGAAAAAGTTAATACAATCCCAGGTGAGCCAGTACTGAGATTTCCTAGTCTTAGAACTGTATTCTCTGAGGGGAGGCTCATTTTCTTGGGGAGAAGCTGCATCTAGAACCGGGCTCAACAGAGGAGGGGTCCAGGAATCCAGAGCTCCCAGCTTTCCACTCTACTGCTTCTCCAGAATGTAGGAAGGGAGAAGTCTGCTTAGAGACCTGTCAGTATGCCCTATTGGGTGCTCAGGAAGAATCTAGCACCCCATGTGACATCTGAGCTTTCCTGTTCCCATCTTTTGTTCCTGTGCTGTGGATAGAGTATCTGACTCTAGATGTGCATATTGCATTTCCTGGTTCTCTTGCTCTGCCCAGCCTCAGCTTAGGCCAATGGAAGGCAAGGCAGATGGAACCCTGGGAAGAGGCGGGGAGCTCCACTTCAGCTCTCTGGCAGTGGCTGCACTTTGTTGGTAGGTTACGTTGTCTCCCTACCTTTGCCCTAGCCATTGCCAATTGTGGGGTCACCTGCTGGCTCCTATGTGCCAGCCCAGCATTTCCACAGCCCCCCAGTACCTGCCACGAACAGCCAACATGGATTCTCCCTGTCTAAATTCTCACGTTTTGGACCTCTTGTTACAAAGACAGATTGTGCTACTCTATGGTCCCCAAAGGGTTCAAATGACTGCACACTTGTCACCAAGACTTCCTTCCATCTCTTGAGTCTAGCCAGCCCAAGTGGAATTGAACTCAGATTCCTAGAGAGGAGACTCTCACAAATCAAGCAGTGCCCTGGAGTTTGAGCCCAAGGTCACTTGAAACCAATTTCCATCTAGCTTACTGAATTTGTGAAAGACCAACAGAGAATGATACTGCAGGAAAGGTCACCAGTCATCTTAATCAAATGGCATCACTTGCATGACTGGGCTGTGGCCTCCGCAAGGATTTGCTGCACGGCACAGTTTTGTCTCCTGTTGGAGAACAGTGATATTGGCTACAGGCATCTAATAGAGCTTGAAATTGCCCTGGCGGCTGTTTACTCTTCTCCAGAGCGGCGCTGGGCTCCGAGCTGTGTTGATCTAATACCGCTGTTACTTTCATTAAGTAAGCCCTCAGACTTCCAAAGAGTGCTGTAAGCTCTGTAAATATTTTATTAGCCTTTGTCATTAGTCACTTCATCTCACAGCACTGCTGGGAGTTGGGTCAGTGTGGTGGCCCCCTTTTACCACCCATACAGGTGTGAGAGCCTTCCAGAGATGGAACTTGGCCTTGAACCTCAGGGCAGCAGGTACAGATCCTTCCTGGGATAGGCAGGAATGGAGTTTTCTGGAATTGATGGGAAATTTAAAGTCCAGATACAGACCAATCAGTAAGAACATGTGTCTTTGCCAGTAGGATAGGACTATCTCTGCCTGGGGTTGTATTGAACACAGGGAAAGGAGATGTGGATAGCGAAGCTTCCAGAACATGGACATTCTGTAACCATAATTTCATCTGTTTTCCCTTCCCTTGCCCTTGTAGTACATCAGGCCTTGATTTCCTCATTCTTGGAGAGGAGATGGCCAAGAACACAGCCAGCTGAAGTGTCAAGGAGTGTGGTCCCTCAGTGGGAACTGTAAGAGTTCTTCCGTGTGTTAGCTTCTCTGTGGGCACATTGGGGGCGTTGAATGAGAATGACCCCATAGGCTCATATGCTTGCCTGCTTAGTCCCCAGTTGATGAGCTGCCACAGAAGGGTGAGTTAGGAAGCATGACCTTGAGGGAATAGATATGGCCCCGAGGTAGTAGGTGTGGCCTGTTGGAGGAAGTTTGTCACTGGGGGTGGTCTTTGAGATTTAGAAGCCCAAGTCAGGTCCAGTGTCACCCTCTCTCTTGGCCTGCGGACCAGGATGTAGCTCTCAGGGACAACTCCAGTGCCACACATGCACCATGCTCCCTGTCACCAGATAATGAACCAAGTCTCTGAAGCAGTAAGCAAGCCCCCAGTTAAGTGCTTTCTTTTATAAGAGTTGCCCTGGACATACAATAGAACACTGACTAAGACAACATGTCTTTTGGCATGTGTGCAAGTGTGTTCATGTGTATATTTGTACATATGGTGGACAGAGGTCAAGCTTGGGTGTTGTTCCTTAGGAGCCATCTCCCTTGTTCTTTCATTCAGGCTTCTCACTGAGACCCAGGGCTCACTGCTCAGACGACACTCCCTGGACAGCAGGCACCAGGGATCCTCCCATTTCAATCCAAGCCCACATCACACACCCAAGGCTGAACATTGTGCGTTGACTGAGTTATCCCACAGCAAATGTTAATCTTAAAATATAGTTTTCAGGGGACAATAATATCATATGGAGCAGCATATTGTTGTGATATTGAAACCTTTTCACCATGGACTGTTTCTAGCTTTCTAATGATATTGAATGATGAGAGAGTAAAACAGAAACCTGCTGTGGCTGTGATTGGAGCATTCTCCACTTTTCTCTGGTTATTTTAACACCCAAGGACAACAGTTGCTCATCATCTATCATAAACAATCCTCTTTCCATGGCTCTGTCTTGAGTCCAGTTTTGTGGTGAGCCTTTATTGTTCTTGATTTCCCATTGCTTGTATTTTCCTGGAGTGTGCTGGCATGAGCATAATCACAATGAATACTTACTCTGTATTTGCTTTTAAGTGTGATTGTCTCTCAAGAACTTTATGTGGATGCAAATTTTGTTTACGTAGAGTCTCTTTCATTTTTAAAGGCATCTCATCTGTGATTCTTAGATTAAGCAGGTCCTAGTTTCCTCTCAGTGGCCGTGATAAACACCACAGCCAGGAGCAGCTGGGGGAGGAAAAGGTTCTTTGGCTTATACTTCCACATCACAGTCTGTCACACAATATCAGGGCAGGAGCCCAGGATAGGAACTTAAAGCAGAAACCATGAAAAAGCTGCACTCACTGAACAGGTCAAGGTCAAGGTCAGGCTGTGCAGTTTTTTGTCCAGCCCAGCATCTCCTGCTCAGGGAATGGTGCCATCGGTGGTGGGCTGGGCCCCCTCCAGCATCCATTAAGTATCAAGATGGTTCCTTGTAGACTTGTCCACAAACCAAACTGATAAAGACAATTACTTAGTTGAAACGCCTTTTTCAGGTGAACAGGCTGTGCTGGCAGTTCATGCCAACTATGACAAGTAGGACATCCATTTTCAATTTCCTTTCTTTTTTCTGGTTTCTATTTATTAGACTCATTGTTCCTGGTTTATATTTTTTTCTAGAATGCAGCCTAGAGTATTATACACTTTTCTTACTGCTGTGAACAAATGCTTGACAAAAGCAACTCAGGGAAGGAAGGGTTTGTTTTGGTTCAGAGTCTGAGGGGGCAGTCCGCCATGTCAGGAGGCAGGGCAGCAGGAGCAGCAGGCAGCTGGTCACATGGCATCTGCCCTCAGAAAGCAGAGAGAGGTGAAGACCGTGCTCAGCTCGCCTTCTCCTCTCTGACACTCATGCTTATGTTTATGCACATCCCCATCTACTTTGATTTAGAAATACTATAATCGTATCTGTAAGTCTTGGGATCTTAGAAAGGGTCTTTAAGGGATGTTGTTTGGTTCCATTTACAAACATGATTCACTTGACATTCTCAAATATTTGTAAGCAGACACTCAATGTATTCAGTTTTCTGTTTAAATACTCATTTTTCTGGATTAAAACTTCCCTAAGAAGCAATTACTTTCACTTTTTAAAATATTAAATTTATGAATATGTTAAATCTAAGACTATCTCAAGCTGGGAATGATGGCATATGCCTATGATTCCAGGACATGAGAAGCTGAGGCAGGAGGATTTCCATGAGTTTATGCCCAACCTAGACAACATAGTGAGCTTCAGAGCCTGTCTCAAAGCAACAAACAAAATTAATTAATTAATAAAAAGTAGCTATTTCAAATATTATAATTCAACCTAGGATTGTAAATATCAAACAAATGGTGAATATTTCCTTTTAAAAGATTTTATTTTTAACTCTGCACATGTGTATGCATGTGCAAGTGTGTATGTGTGTGTGCACATGTGTGTAGGTGCCAGTGGGAGGTCAGGAGAGGTTGTCAAAGTCTCTGGAGAGCAGAGGAAGGAGGCTGGGGCAGAGGGAGGTGGTCATTGTTCGGGTGTACCTTTTTTGCATACAGTGTAGTGGACTTACCTCTGAAAATATACCAGGATCAAGGTCCCACGGACAAAAAGTCTGGGTTAAAGAATGAACGTATTTGACTATCTCCAGGTGAAGGGAATATGTAGTCCACATCTCTCCGTGATCCACACTGCAGAAAGTCATGGCCTGGAAGGCAATTTGTGAAGTGCCTTCAAAACTTAAAATTGGAAGAAGAGATGAGCCAGGCATGATGAGCTCACAGGTGTAATCCCCGCATAGGATGCAGAGGCAGGAGGATTACTGTGAACTCAAAGCCAGTCAGATCTGCACAGTAAGACTATGCCAACCCCTCATCCCCTAAAAAGTCAGAGGACAATAGAAAATGACATGAGAGGTTGACATCTCTTTCCACATCCACATGCAGACCCATGCATGTGCACCCCCACGCGTGCTGAAGCACACACATGCAATACCTGTGTGCACATGTACACATGCAAAAGATCATGAAAAGGAAGAGAAAGGTGAAGCCAATAGCTCCAGCTTGCCTCTTCTGCCATCTGCCTTCCAGTGACACCCAAGGCCAGGTTGTCGGTCACCAGATCCCCTGTGCAGCATGCTACTGCACAGATGCTGTTGGGCTCTGGCCAGCCTGCTTCAAGGGGGGATGTTTAAGACCGCTGCTCATGGCATACATAGATCCAGAATGTGTTTTAATCCATAGCTTCGGAAATAAGACTTAGCCCCTGGCCTCTAACAAGAAGAAGGAACAAGTAAATGCAGGCAGCACATGCCTGAGCAGAATCACAGGAGCCCCGCCTCATAGTTTAGCAATTAGAGGCACTTTGTCCACCATGCACTTAAAGATCTACTCATGCTGTCTGAGGTAGTCCACGCTCGCTAATCTCAGAGTAAACAAGACTCTTTAAGGGTGTCTGTGCTTATGTTTTTCTTCTCTGTTTTAAAGTGAAAAGGGGGAGATGGGAAGGGAGGGAAGGAAGATGGAGGAGAGAGGAAGTGTTCAAGGCTAGACCCCTGGACCCAAGGCATGCCTAACAGCTACAGACGCTGGCTGGCCCTTCAGTGACATTTTCAGGGGCAGTTCCCTATTTCAGAGATTGAAAACAGCACACCCCGTTGAAGTCCACTGCACTTTTCATTTGTGGTTTGAGAATTCTCTAAGGACAGGGCTCAGACATTATCCTGCGCCCCCACAAAGTACAGCTCAGCCTGCAGGGACTCTGCAAATGCTTGGGAACAGGCTGCTCATGGAAGCAGCAGGCTGTAGCCTGAAGACAGCAGGCCAGCCTCAGCACAGCCACCCCCTCCCCCACCCCCACCTCCTTCACGTTCCCAAGTCAGTCCTCTCAGGCCTCGCTGACAGGGTTCCTCTCCTCAGTCCTTCCTTGCATTGAGGCTCTTGGCTTGAGGGCCACCTTACAGGAGCTTTCTGGACCTCCTTCCTGCTTCCCATGTTTGTTTTTCTGCTGCCAGTACCTTGGCAGAGAACTCTAGAAGGCATGGGCTTGAATATATTTCTTTATTTGTTTAAGGTCTGTTTCCCCAGCACACTCTTTGAAGGGACAGAGTGTGCTCATTCACTTTTGTGAAGCCCGGCACAGGACAGCCAGGGTGGAGACTGAGTTGAGTTCAATAACTGGGTGTTAAGAGAACCAGGCTAACTAAATACCAACTGATTCTCACTTCCAGTTCAAGATCATAAGGGTATTGTGCTTATGAGCCACGGTGGCTCAGCTGTCTAGGGATGGTCACAAACCTCTGTATGTCTTAGTGTGGCTTTTGGGGACCAAGGAGAAGTGTGTCACTGAACAAAGTGTGGCTACAAGTGGTTCTTGGGAATAAAAATGAGGTGTAGCTGGGGGATGGGTGTACCTGTTTGTTGCCAAGGATTTGCTTGTGTTTCACTCTGAGACCTCTCAAGAAGTGGTCCATAGACTTGTTTGGCCGACTCAGAGCAGATGGAAGGTACAGAGAATAAGGAGAGCTAAAAAGATGCGTGGTCCTTTCGACCAGGGATGTGGAGAAGAGGGTGAAATGATCTTTGCTCTGTCACACCATGGTCAATCAGGCTTATTCTCTAATATCTGACTCTTGAACTTTACTGAATAATAAAACATTAAAAGATGCCCCATTACCTGTTCCCACTTGAGAAGCTATAATCACACTATCTCTCCTTCCAGTTTTGATCCTTGAGAAATTGTTTTTCTCCATCATGGAGGATTTTCTCAAATACTGATCATGTTTTCTGACCAGGAAGCCAGCCTCTTGCCATGTGCAGGGGTGGGGGTTGAGGGTTGGACGGAGGGGAGCCGTACCATCGCTAAGCAGCAGTTTGCTGACCTTTGGACTTCCATGGAATCTAAACACTGCAAACCTGTTTGAGTACGAAGCAGCACAAACGCTACACTCAATCTTGTGACCTCACTGTTGCTCAAGTTAGGAAAACACCACCAGGTACCACTTCCTGTTCCTCAAGCAGGAGAGGAGACACTGTAGGCAGACACAGGGCACGGAGGCTCCTGCCCCAGACCTCTCAAGGGGATCTGAGGTGATTGTTTCTGTTCTCCGTTTCTTCTATGCTCCTAATGAGTTTGGCTGATCAACAAAACAAACAACACAAACCCAGCTAAACAAACAAACAAATCCCCCACACTTTTTCTCCCTTTCTTTTTGCTGTGATAAAACACTGTGACCAAAGACAATTTGAGAAAGAGAGGGGACATCTGGGTTTGTGATTCCGGAGGGACAGGGTTAGTACTGGCTGGAAGGCCCCGTGCTAGGTGCAGAAACGGGAAACTGAGAGATGGCGGTTTTCCGTGGCAAGCCAGCTTGGGGTGAGGCTGTGGACTCTCAGAGTCCACCCCCAGTGATGTCCTCCCTGCAGAAGTACACCAGCTCCTCACATGGCCCCACCAACTGTGGACCAAGTTCAAACCCCTTGAGCCTGTGAGGACACTTCTCATGCAAGCTATCACCAGGGAGACAAACTTGGGCCTCATGCATGCTGGGAAAGCACCAGGTCCTAAAACTTGAGACAAGGTATCAAGCAATTTGCCTAGGTGACTCTGAAACTCTCCCTACATCCTGGTAAACTTGAACATGTAATCCTGTCTCAGCCTCTCAGGCAGCTGGGGTTACATTCCATAAACCTGACCAACCAATCATTTTGACATAATACTCACAGGAAGCTGCGGGGCACAGAGGGGGACCATACACCCTTTACCCATTTCCACCAGGGCCCAGCTGCGAGTTGCATATTGCAGGAGAGCAGCTTCGGTTCACCGTGTGTAGTTTCATGTCTTTCTGTGATGTGTGGCTCCTGTGTCCACTCTGCAGTCTGCCTCTAGGGTCATGGCCGTTGTTTCTCCATCTCCAATTTGAAAGCTGCTCCATTCTCTGTGTTTAGTCAAAGATTGTTATGTTCATGAAACCAAACACCGCAAAGTGCTGAGAAATCTTTCTTCACCCACCACGATGATCTTGAGTGAATGACTATCTGGGTTGTTGTGTGAGTTAATATTTGATTTCCTCTGATTGGCTGAGACTACAGTTGATGAATGAACTCTGCCTGTTTGCTCCTCCATGGAAGACCACTCTGTTTGTTTCCCTACTGAGGCCTTCACAAATACATCTGCTATGATCGTATGAACTACTGTATTGCCAAGGTTTGGGGGTGGTATTGATTTTGATTTCTCTGGAAATGATATTTCTAGGTCACATGGCAAGTGTATGTCTTCTTTTCCATGGCAGTGCCAAGTCATTTTCCAGAGGGATCGTACCAATTTGCATTCCCACAAACAGGGAGTAAGGTATAAGAGATAAATTCCCAAATCACCAACTCTTTTTATAGAATTTGGAATTTTTACTGCTTTTTATTTTAGCTGTTTTAATGTTTAAAAGTTGATGACTCATGTCACAAGGACTTGGGGCTCATTAGTAACTGAAGTAACATGAAAAGTTCTTCTAAAAAAAATCATTTTCCTCCCTGAGAATAAGCTCCATGTTCTCAGACGTACAACCAATTGACTCCATTTATTAAATAGCCTGATGCCTCATTTATCAAAAAATATGTGTGAGTGTGTGTGTGTGTGTGTGTGTGTAGTACCCGCAGAGGCCAGAAGAGGGAGTCAGATACCCTGGAGGCGAGTCACATGCAGTTGTGAGCCACCTGATGTGGGAACTAAACCTGGGTCCTCTGCAAGTACAGCAAATCTCTTAACTGCTGAGCCAGCTCTCCAGTCCCAAAACTTAAAAAGGAAATTAAGGATGCCTTTAAATGTTTGGGTGGAGATAACCACATCTTTCCAAATACCTGTTTCTTTCCATCTTTGAATATTTTCCCTACAAATTTAATAATTTTTTAAAGTTACTATCTGAATGAAAAAGGTCTCTTTCCAAATATGTTTTTTTTTTTTCTCCCTCGGTCACTCCAGCACTAAGTTAGCAGGTTATCTTGAGAATAAAGACATAAACATTTTATCTATTTTCCTTTGATTTTGAAGCATAAAATCCCATTGCTTTCTTGTTGTAATATGCTTTCCTGAGTGTAAAGAGTTTTCACAACAGTGTTAGAGTCACACACAGCCTCAGCCATTATTCCCATTTTTTCTTGGCTATTGACCTTCTTAGCACGGTGTTCTTGGAAAACAAAATAACCCTTGTTAACTAGGGGAAGAGCAGCACACAGCAGCTGCCCTCCAGTTGAATCAGAATCTCATCTCACAAGCTAAGGGAGTCCCTCTTCCGGTCCAGCCGTCCCCTCCCCCTGTGGTACCCCACCCTTCCCAGTTTTCTCCGTTACTATGTCCTTTACGTAGCTTGGCGTGGTGACAGCTGTTTCCTGTGAGTCCAAAGATTTCCAAAGCCATTGAAAACAGAAAAATAAACAAATAAAAAAAAAGTCACCTCTCCCCCAGTTCAAGTATATAAATGGCAACTCCAAAATGCTAGGGAAGGTGCTTTGAGGAGGCTGAGTGGGGACCCACAAACACCCCTCATTTTATCATTCAAGGTTAAATGTTGAATTTAACCGTGCTCTGTGTCTGGCTTCCTCAGAACCAGAGCAAGAGAAAAGAGCTTGGTCAGGTGATCTCTGGGGGCGGTCTCAGAACAGGGAAAGGAGAATAGTGCACTGACTGTGTGGCATCAGAGTAATTGCTATGAGCAACAGGGCACAATCGTCGGCAGCTATTGCCTTCTAGAATGTTCCATCCAGAGAATGGAAGGCTAAGTATCTGTCTACTGACTCTTAGTCCACTGACTAAAGAGGTTGCCGTGAGGCTTCCCCTATACTATAAAGTCTAAGTAACTTGAAGTCTCTTGACCTCTTAGCTTCAGAAAGGGGAGCAACCTGTGGCCAAGGATGGGCTTCCTTTATGTTTGAGAAGCAGGTTGATGTGTGAGCCCACGCTGACTTTGCTACCAGAGTTGTATCCGAAGTCAGAGAGGAGTGAGTACGCCACGGGTGCCCGAAGCTCCTGGCAAATCGTCCTTTCTGAACCTTCAGTCCCTCCTTGTGCCTAGAGTGGGGCTTTCCAGCAGAGGGTCATCTGTGCATTGCAGCCTCAGCCATAGGACGGAAGCTTAGGGAAAGGACCAGCCTCCATCTTCCCTCTGGCTGTTAGCTTGCCTGCCTCTTGTCTCTGCAGACACCTGTCTGAGGGGCACCCTGTGGCCTCAGATGACCCCAAGGAAGACTTCTCTCCCAGCTCCATTACAGATGGAGCTGCAGAGGTGGCTCAGGGGCTAAGAAGATTTGCTGAGCATGAGGACCTGAGATCTAATCCCCAGACCCTCACAAAAGCCAGGCCTGGTCACACACTCACCAGGACTATTGTAGGATCTCTGAGGCTTGCTGCCCACCAGCCAAGCTCTAGGCTCAACAAGAAACTGTGTTTCAAGAAAACAGGATGGAAGGTGACAGAAAGACACCTCTTTCCTGACCTACACACACAGAGACAGACAGACAGACAGACAGACAGACAGACAGACAGACATTGTAACTGACTATGGTGAAAAGAGGCAAAGGGTCACCTCACCTGGCTAAGGATGCCTTTGTGGGATCTCCCAGGCTCACAGTCCCACAAGACACCCACCCTGGATTACTACTGCCCCATGAATTTGCCTGCTTGTTTTTATATGTTTGTCTTCTAAACATATATTATTTTTCATCCAAAGTGGGAACTGGGAGCTTGCATGGGGCAGAGTTATGTGCTCAGTTTAGTCCCAGGATCTAAGGTCCTGTCTGGAAGCCAGCAAGTATTTGTAGAAACAAAGGAGGGAGGGGAGGGGGAAGCGGAGCGAGAAGGTGGTTGCCAGGAGATAAAGCAATTTGCCTGTGTCACTGTTGCCAAAGATAAGTCACCTGACAAACATGGGGAATTCCCAGAACAACCTTGCACCGAGATCCTTAACTCAATCTATTGCGAAACTCCCTTCTTACTTAGGTACTTCGCCCTTTATTACTGTTTAAGATGCTCCAAGGGTCAGTGACTCAGACCACCCAGTGACTTGGCTGTGGTTTCCTATGAGTCAAACCTGCTAGACAGCCCTGGACAGAGGTGAACGGGAAACTAGACCAGAGAAACAGCTAGGGACGGACAACACAGGCATGCAGGAGGCCTCCACCCCAGCACTAGGGCCAGAAGGGCAGGCAAACTGTGAGCCCCAGACACTTGTGCCTGAGTGGGTGCAGCCATTGTGTCAGCCTGAAGGTCACCCACCACCTTCCGCTGCATTTCCTTGAGAGCACGATGCCATGAAGTGTCCCCAGGAGGAAGCTGCCACAATCTTCCTCACAGCCCCGCAGCTGCCTGGTCTCCACTCACCTCAGTCCAGGTCTCAGGATAGTTACTGTCCAAAACAGCTGGGAGGGAGTGGGCAGGAGAGTCAGCTGTTTGCTGCACAGGCATGAGGGCCGGGGGGCACCTTCAGTGAGCACCTAAAATGCTGGCTGCAGCAGCACATGCCTGCAACCCCAACGCGGGAACGCAGGGGCCTGCTCTTTGCCTTCAGTGCTCTGTTATTTCCCTCAGGTTGGGTGACCCAGTGCAATTTTTTAGCAAACTCTCAGAACCCCCAACACCACTGTGTGTGTGTGTGTGTGTGTGTGTGTGTGTGTGTCTTGGTACCAGCACCGTGGGGGTCTAATCGGCTAATGGAGCCTCGGTGGGGTCACAGAAGGGAACCTTACTACAGGGGTGCACGGCTCTTTCCTATAACCAGTCTGGCATCTCTAACTTCCTGCCTCCCTGGATTCTCAGGCCCAGAGAGGGGGCTCTATAATTAGGCTATTCTGCTGCGGAATTCCTCCCAGCCTCATGCGTCTCTGTTTTCCTCCGATTGTCTGCCTCTTCCTTTCCCACCCACAATGTGAAGCTGGTGTTGTGTGTGCAGGAAATGTGTTAAATGAGCTGATGTTTGTGTTACTGCCCAGTTGCAGGGGCTCTGCTCCCTGGGGAATGTCTGAAATGTGGTCAGGCGGGCCAGCCCACATTCCCACCAGCACTGTACCAGAAGATTGTCATTAGCAGAAGACCCTGTGAGAGCCTTGTCTGCATATGGGCAGAGGCTTCAGAGACACGGGTCCAGTCTGCACTCAGCAACGCCTGTGAGCCCGGCTGAGACCTGGCTGTGTGAGTACAGCTCCAAACTTTAGCATATTCCTCTTAAAAAAAAAAAAAATGTAGGGTAATAGAAGGTTTCCTGTAATTTAGAATCTCTAACATATTATGCTTCAGCTAACACAACAAATGAAAACTACAGCTGATTCACAGGCCAAGTCCATGTTTAAATAAAGTTTTATTGAGACACAGCCTTTGTTTACATATATTCTGTGGCTGCCTTCTTGCTACAACAGACTCTATCTATAACAGACGGCATGACTCACAAACCAAAATATTTTATATCTGGCTCTTTGTAGGTTTGCTGATTCCTGACCTGAAATGAAGCTTCTAAAACTGCAGGTTTATGTGATGACTTGACAGGTCACAAAGCTCAGCACTCATGAAGGGCTTCAGAATGCACAACAGACAAAAATTAATTCAAAATCTAAACATACAGTGACTCCAAGGTGTACCTGACAGTGCTCACCTGTGTAGCCCCACATCAGATCATTGCAGCCTTGAACAGGTGACACCACCAATGCATGCCTTCATGCCACACCACACCAAAAATGCTGTCTGAATCACCTCAGCTAGATTTGAGACTATTGCATATTGTAAACTCTTGGGTGTACACACTACACATAAAGTTTCCCATCCTTATAGAAGCATAACCATTTACATATGGAAAACAAGGACTTCTAATATTTTCTAGCATTACTCCTGAGCACATAAGCATCAGATGAGTATATTTTTGGATTGTATAGCATTAGACAAATAGGCCCCTCCATATCATTAATATGCAAATTTGCTTTTTCTCCAACAAAATTTAGATTATATGTATGGCAATAAGTTGTTTAAAAATAAATTGCATTGTGACTTATTATCAGTAAATGTTTTATTTATATGTCTCTTTTATGTATATATTTATCTGGGATCATATAAAAATCTGTTGGGAGAAAAGAGGTTGTAAGTGGGAGAAGTTAAAGTCTTAATCTCACACACACACACACACACACACACACACACACACACACACACACACGCACACGCACACACACACGGCTCAAGAACCATCAAGGGAGGGAAAGTAGAAGGACTGTGAGAGCCAGAAGCTAAGGTAGGTTGAAAACAGTGGCTTCTGGACATTGCAGGACTATCACAATCATGAACTCACAGGAGCTATGGTCGCCTGACCAAGGTAAAGCCAGTCTATACTCTAGCACAGATGGGGAAGAAACTCACAAGTTCCCATCTTGACTAAGAAGCTATGAACAGTTGATGGCTTCTGGGGGAGTATAGTAGGACAGGCCTATAAGGACAAGGAAATTGGCTCAAACTAGTTGCCATGACATGTATCTAATATACTTCCTCAAGAGCCAACCTGGAGTCTGCCTGAGGGCCTAGCAATAGCCACTATCCAACGTCCCTGCTTGCTTGGAATTTGCCTAGTAACAGGCACTGCCCAGTGTGGTAGAATGTTTTCTGTATGATGTAAATAAAAAACTGTTTGTGCCCATGCATGCCACCGTAGAAGTGGGTAGAGAGTCAGAGGCAGCCAGGTAGAAGGAGGGTGGAGTTAGTCACTCTCCATTGGACCCCCAAGAGGAACAGACATGTAGAGGTACCGGCTAGCCACAGGCTGGGAGCCACGTGGTGAGCAAATTAATAAAAATGGGTTGAATTAAAATAAAACAGCTAGCTAATAATGTGCTTAAGATATGGGCCAAACAGTGTTAAAATATATAAGCGTGTGATTTCATTTCTTTTGGGGAACAAAAGCTGCGGGCGCGCGAACCAGGGTCCAAACCCCCCCCCCACGGACCGGGTTCCAGGCTGCCGCCGCATGTCAGGTTACTAACACCAAATCGCAAACCTCCCAGACCCAAAACGGGTCGGGGAAACCTTTTTACAACAGATGGCGCCCAACGTGGGGCGCCAATTATCGCGGTATGAACTCATTGTGAGATATGTTTTAAATGAGGTTTATTTTGTGAGAATTATTTATAAAATAGAGGAGGTTTTAAGAGGAAGTGAAGGGATAACTATATGCTGTACCACAGAACTCTCGCGCCACTGGCCCGGCACTGTGTACTTTTTGGAAAACTCTGTCTAATCTCGAGAGCTCTTGTCCCTGTGTGAGAGAACGCCTGTTTTTTGTCTTTTTTTAGGTGTTGTCTGAAGCTCGTTTTTGTTGACCACACCTCTCTCGGCTCTGGCGCTCTGGCGCAACTCACTCACATGTGTAGTTTGTGATTTCTCGCTACAGCCCAGAGTTCCTGACTGTTGGAAATCTGTCTAGCAACAGATGCTGTCAGATTTCCTGTTCATGCCCAGCCAATGAGGGACAGCCAAGGTGCTGGGAGGAGGGTATATAAAATTCTCCCCTTTGTTGTAATAAAGGAGTTAGTCCTTTTCAACTGACTCCCAGGGTCTGTGTTGTTGACTTAGTACTGTCTGAGCCCCCTCCCCCGAGGGAACTGTTAGGACCCAGCAATGGATGAAAATCATTTTTCTTTAAGTGTGTGTGGCCACATTCTAGTGGATGGGTCACACCCAGGAGTATGTGCACAGCACAAATTGGAGTTGATGGGGAAAATATAAGAACATGAAGTTGAGTAGTAGGAGAGAGGTGAGGATGTATCTGGGAGGAGCCAAGGAGTACAGGGATAAATGTAACCAAAATATACTACATGAAATTTTCAAAAAGTTGATACATATATGCGCACATACACGTGCAAAGTCCTGACCTAAAGCATCTGATATAAATTCCTGGCACATAGTTGATGGTCAGTATTGGCTGATGAAAACACACCCATGTCCCTATGCAGATGTGAGCTAATGGGTGTGCAGATGCTGAGGCACATGCAAGCTCACTGTTGTGTGTGGTTGAAGATGTGGTCTTACCGTCTTTGGTCAGGTGTCTCCTGGGCTTGTTACCCAGCCCTCTTCATGGTTCCCCAGACACTCTAGGCCTCCAACTCTGGGCTATTCAGTAAAATCTCAGGGCCTTTGGGATGAGTTTTAAATACCCAGTTGCAGGCTATCCAGTACCACTATTGCAGATACAATAAGTCAGTTAAGCTAAATTAATAAATCTGGGTTTACTGAGCAGAACAAAGCAGTCCTGGGTAAGCCTTGGAAAGGAAGAGGAAGAGTCACATGGCAAATATGGCTACCAGGCCTTAAGTAACCTTTAGGTGTGGTCCTGAGCAGTCCTAGGGAGGGGCTGGCTTTTGATGGGCTTCCTCAGGGGTGAGAGAGGTGAGGCTTCCATCGAATCACTATGAGAACAGGACAGGAGAGAGTGGTCATGGTTAGCCTCTCCTTTGCTTCTCCAGCTTCTTCTCCCACATAGATTTTTGCTGATGATAAGCAGTAAGTTTGGAAAAAGGGGGCAAGGCAAAGAGATGGCTGAGTTGGTAAAACCTTGCAAGCATGAGCACCTGAGTTAATTCATAACATCCACATTTTTAAAATAAAGTCAAATGTGGCATACTCCTATAGTATAAAATTTCTGACCCATTTGGTCCAAGGTTGGGACCTGCCCACAGCCTCACTGCCACTTAGCTCTAGATAATGACTCAAACTCTTATACTAATTACACGCCATTTGGCCTATGGCTCAGCTTATTGCTAGCGCTCTCGCATCTTGACCTGTTTCTACTAATCTGTCTTGCCACGTTGCCTGTGGCTTACTTGAGTTCCCTTACATATTGCTTCTTGGGTTATGCATTGTGTCCCTCCTGACTCTGCCTTCCTTCCCCTCTATCTGTGCTTAGATTTCCTATCTGCTTCTAAGCTGCTCTGCCATAGGCCAAAACAACTCCTTTATTGTCAAATGGCATTCACAGCATACACAAAGACAGTGCACATCATACACCTGTCATCCCAGTGCTAGGGAGGAGACAGGAAAACCCTCAGGTCTCATGGGCCATCCAGCTAACCCAAGTCAGTCAGTTTCAGATGCAGTGAGAAAAAAGACCTTGTCTTAAAAATTAATTATCAATTAATTAATAGATAAAAGGTAGACTGTGTCCTCCACATGAACACACACACATATCCATACACAACCTTAGCAACAGTTCATGTTATAAAGGTCACAGACTTCTCTGTCTGTTCAGAACGTCTTCCCACAGCTTTACGTTGACAAGATGACAGCAGACAACCTCCCATGTTACACCTTCATCCTCTGTGCCAAAGGTGGGTGGGCGTCAGACAACCTCCCATGTTACACCTTCATCCTCTGTGCCAAAGGTGGGTGGGCATCAGACAACCTCCCATGTTACACCTTCATCCTCTGTGCCAAAGGTGGGTGGGCGTCAGACAACCTCCCATGTTACACCTTCATCCTCTGTGCCAAAGGTGGGTGGGCGTCAGACAACCTCCCATGTTACACCTTCATCCTCTGTGCCAAAGGTGGGTGGGCATCAGACAACCTCCCATGTTACACCTTCATCCTCTGTGCCAAAGGTGGGTGGG
>PVIH01006758.1:43360-53434 GCA_004025045.1 Sigmodon hispidus | reverse complement strand
TATTAAAGGAAACACAGTGACACTGAATTAATTACTTTCCTGGCAGAGAAAATCTTTGCCTTGGCTATGGCAGCAGGCATACCAGAGTGCTTGTTCACATCTTCCTGCATCAGGACAGGAAGCGAGGCAGGATACAGCCCTTGAGGCTCACCTCCCAGCGAGCCCCTTCCTCTAGCTAAACTCCACCTCCCTGAATAGCACCAACCACCTGGGGACCATTTTTTCATGGGAGCCTGTGGGGAAGTTTCACATCTAACCCTCAGAAACCATTTGCTGCTTGAGCAGTTCGCACTTTTGAGACAAATGGAATCTCTAGAAACAAGTTTTGTGTGGTTTGATACAAATTTATACTATGTGATGAGACAGACTACAAGACAAAAAAGTTTTCTAAAGAACCTGGCAAATAGCAGGGTTTAGTGGTGACTGTCTTTGATCTCAGTACATGCGAGGCAGGCAGATTTCTGAGTTCAAGGCCAGTGCCAGCCTGATCTTCATAGTGAGTTCCAAGCCAGTCAGAGCTGCACAGAGAGATGTTGTAGAGAGCTGCCTGCTGCTGTGCCCTAGAGATGGTGCTGATTTCCGGCCTCCACCCCCCATGGGTGAGTGCTCTCTTTTGATAAACAACTCCTTATTTGGCTTGAGCCTGGGGCGTGGTTTGCTGTTGTGTATGTGGACCTATGAGCTGTGCCCACATGGCTTATTGGGATTGGATGCCCTGAGAGTTTCTAGTCAGGGGGCGGGGTTTCCCCAGAGAGGAGAAGGAGAAGACACAGAGAAGAACAAAGAGAGAACAATTGTAAAGGTCCCGAATAAACTGCTAAAAGAAGATCCTGGGTGTTGCGCTTTCCTTGCTGGCAAGGGTGCGCGCGACAAGACGTTTTCTTGAAAAACAAAGAACCTGGCAAAGATACACACAGAGAATCTGGAATCCTATGTGCAGGGTCATGTGGTGATATATTATATATTTAATAAAATTTGTCTGGAATATCAGTGGACAGAATTACCCACAGCCAAGTCATGAAGGTCAGTGAGTGGTGACCCACGCCTTTAATCTCATCACTGGGGAGACAGAGATTCACCTGGATCTCTGTGAGTTCGAGACCTAACAGCAGGACAGTGGTGGTACATGCCATTAGTCCCATATGCCTTGACTTCAAAATTAAAGTCAAATGATAGGTTACTTTTGAGGAGAGGTTTTCTTTTTATTTTCACAGAAAATGAGAAGCTGTGGATTTATTCCAGGTTAAAGAAAATAAGGTTTGATTATGGAAGACCCCCCCTGAAAAACCTTAGATGGGAACAGATGGCCCAGATGATCCAACATTTCAGAGCACCTCTCTTGCAGTTTGCTCAGTTTCGTCTGCATCCAGGACAGCTTCAAGAGCCTGGCTGAGATGATCCAGCATCACATAATACTCCAGCCAGGACTTGACCATAATTCTGAATTTTCTCAGGATCCCCCTAAGATTATCAGCACTCCAATAAGCAGGAAGTAGTCTAGAGAACTACACCCACATTCTTCCAAAATGGATTGTGAATGTTTGTGTTTGTTTACAATATTGGTTACAAGTTGTTATATATTATGGTGAAGAAAAAACTACATAAAGGAGATTTGATTTGGATTCTTATTTTAAAAAGACAAAAAGGAGAAATGCTGTGGGACTATGCTCTTATACACTGGAAATACTTGTCACTGCAAATATTCATTTAATGAAACACTGATTGGTCAGGTAGCTAGACCAGAAGTAGAGGTGGAACAAGCAGACCAGGAGAATTCTGGGAAGCAGAAGAGCAGAGCAGGAGATACCAGCCAGATGCAGAAGAAACAGGATGAAAATGTTGCACTGAGCAAAAAAGTATCAAGTCACATGATTAAACATAGATAAAAATGTAGGTTAACTTAAAGTATAAGAGTTAGCAAGTGATAAGCCTGAGTCACAGACCAACCACTTGTAATTAGTATAAGCCTCTGTGTGATTATTTGGAACTAAATGGCTGTGGAACTGTGAGTCTGGACCCCAGGACCTGCCCAGCAGAACAGAAAACTTCTGACTACAGGATCACATGACCCCAGACAGAAAGATAGTCCCCAGGATAGTTAAGCCTAAAAACAAAAGTCACAAAATCACATGGGGGAAGAGCTGGGCCAGCAGACACACACTGGGCGGAGGGGGGCTCACTGGGTTAAAAAGGCAGAAAAAACCTGAATGGGAACAGCAAACACATATATTTAGATGGTGATACAAAAAATGAGAAACCAAAACTCCTGAGTGAGATGCTATGATCAAAGAGACTTAGAGGCTGGGAAATAAATAGAACATTTAAAACAACTTTACTGAAGTCAGATGTACACATGATCAGCTGTGCATATTTACATGTGAAATTTAATGCTCCAATGAATTTGATGTGAAATTAAACCTACTGTCAAGACAGCAGGTGCCTCTTATCCCCGAAGATGCCCTCATGCCTCTTGTAATTCCCCTGTCACCTTTCTCTACTTCCTCTCTGACACATTAAGAAAATATTTATCTCTTTATTGTGTGTATGTGTATGTGCCACATGGGTCATGTGACCAGAGAACAACTTGGAAGGTTCTCTTCACGTAGGAAGTAGGTTTTGGGGATCAAGCTTAGGTCATCAGGCATGTGGCAAGTGTGCCAAGAGCCTTCGTTCTAAACACACAGTGCTTCCCTGCCTGACCAGGTGTGATTCCACAGCCCTGTTTGCTGGTTTACACGGTGTATTTTAATTTCTCTGTCATTTCTGCTATCATCCTCCTCTTTATTTGCTGGCTGTCAAATGTATGTGTGTGTGTGTGCTCACGCGTGTGTGTACATGTGTGTATGTGTAGGTCTCTGTGTGTGCCTGTGTATGTGTGTTTTCACTGTTTTGTTTTGAGACAGTATAGCCCTGGCTGTCCTAGAAATCTCTAGGCAAACCAGGTGGGTCTCTAACAGAAATCTGCCTGTCTCTGCATCCTGGAATCCTGAGATTAAAGATGTGCACCTCCATGCTGTGCTTGTATTTGCATTTTGTACCCAACTTATTCTAAAGCCATGAGCGTTATTTTTACTAGAATAATGTTAACATTTAGAGCTCTAGACAGTTGGAGTTCATCATATCAATGTCAACAGTGTATGTGTGTGTGTGTGTGTGTGTGTGTGTGTGTGTGTATGCTCATTGTAAAACTGAGCTATCTGTACACTTATTTTTTTCCCCCACAATGTACTCTCTCAACCTCTCAATTTTATTTTAAGCATAACCTTAGCTTTAAATCCATGTTTAGGAGCTGAAGAGACAGTTCGGTGATTGGGGTGCTGTCTGCTCTTGCAGAGGATCCTAGTTTGGTTCTCAGAACCCATGTCAGGTGGCTCACAAGGACCTGTAACTCAAGCTCCAGGGGATCAACTGCCTCTTCTGTCTTCCATAGGTACTCATACACACATGCACACAATACACACAGGTACACAATACACACAGGTACACAATACACACATGCACACAATACACACAGGTAGATAATACACACATGTAGACAATACACACAGGTACACAATACACACAGGTAGATAATACACACATGTAGACAATACACACATGCACACAATACACACAGGTACACAATACACACATGTAGACAATACACACATGCACACAATACACACAGGTACACAATACACACATGTAGACAATACACACATGCACACAATACTCACAGGTACACAATACACACAGGTACACAATACACAGGTGCACAATACACACAAGTACACAATACACACAGGTACACAATACACACATGTAGACAATACACACATGCACATAATATACACAGGTACACAATACACATAGGTATACATATACACACATGTACACAATACACACAGGTACACACATATACACAGGTATACACATTCACACATGTACACAATACACACAGGTTCACACATACACACTATATATTTAAGCTTCATTATCTTTTGCTATATTCCTTTTCTTTTCTGTTTTTCAAAGACTCTACATCATTTATTATGGAACCAAAGATCCTTTCATTCAAAACAGTAACAGCAAACCAGAGTCTCAATGTAAATGTGACCAAATCTGCAGCACGATCAGCTTCCTGTGTAGGGTGGATGGATGGCTGTCACCATAGTGTGTGTAAATCCTTACAGATCCTGCTAGGGTCTCCTCCAGTGTTGGTTCTCACCTAAATTTATTAACAACTTCCATCTAACCCACTGGGGAATAAAATGCTTTTGTTGTTATCTCCTGGCCAGAAATTTCTTGATTTTGAATACATGGTAAGGGGCTGAGCGAGGCACAGCACATGAAGGCAGAGTGTGAAAAGAGAAGACACATTTTCTGGTGTTTATTCTTTATTTGTTTTGAATTGAGGTCTTCCTGTGTAGCCCTGGCCATCCTGGAACTTGCTGTGTAAACAAGGCTATCCTAAACTCACAAGGGATTCATCTGCCTCTCAAGCAGTGGATTAGAGGTGTGCGCCACCATGCCAGGAAGCCATGTTTCTTTTGCATCAGGTCTTGTCCTCATGAACAAGTGACTTTGGATGACTGTGATTTGGGTTGGGTTGAGGGATTGAGGCAGGTCCTCTCTCTAGCACAAACTTAGCCCAGGTATGTCTCACATTCAATCCTTCTGCCTCAACCTCCCAACTGCTGAAAATACAGATGTGAGTCATTGTGTCCAACTACACTGTTTTTAAGACTACAGGCCTACCTCCCCATCCCAAACAGAATGAAGAAAAGAAACTCTCCTTCTGGAACGTTCTCTTCATGTACGTCCCACAGGAGTGCGGCTTGTCATCTGTAACCACGTCCCACTTTTCCTCCTCCTTAGAGTTGCAGAAAAGAAGCTAGCTGTCAGCAGGCAGAACTTGCTTGTTTTTATTTGTCTAATGACTTGCAATTTCCCCTTGTTCTTGAAAATCACCTGAATTTGACAGGATATTTCTGAGTCTGTCCCTTTTTGTTCTTAACGTGTGTGTTTGTTATTTTAGTTTATTTTGAAACAGTGTCTAAGTGGCTCAAAAAAGCCTCAAACTCCGCATCCTCCTGCCTCAGCCTCAAAAGTGCTGAGGCTATGGGCATGCACCCCATAATCAGCTCTGTGTGCCCTTCCACATATTAGTGGAGTCTTTTTCATGTAGATCAGGGTGTGTATGGGGGGGATTTTACTCCCTGATTCCATTTTCCATGACTGATCTTTTTTGTTCCTAATGATTTCAGCTTTCTATGCTTATAATCTTACATCTCCTAATACTCTGATAATTCATCAAACCACCTTCACATTCAAATAGTGTCTTCTTACCATAGCTGTGGCCACCATTCACGCTGGTCATGATCGTTTCCTAAATCCAAGCTTCTTCAGCTATGGATCGCAACCCACAGGTGCCTGAATGCAGGACTCAAAAAACGTAACATAGTAAAAGGTTTGTGGGTGTGCAATGACCAAAAGTTAACTCAGAATCAGACATGTACTGAATTCTGAGTACATCCTGCTGGCCTGTGTTGCCTCTCATGTCCTCACTGTAGCCATGGTCCTGAACACAGGGGCACTTTGCACCATGAATTCCCCTATATCAAAGCACCAATGAAGGCTGTGGAAAAACCTGGGTTCATTCTCAAGACTAAGTCACGTCATGAACAGAAGTGCCTTTTTGTTTTTGTTTTTGTTTGTTTATTTGGTTGGTTGGTAGGTTTTTGTTTTTTCTTTTCTTTTTTAAAGATTTATTTATTTATTATGTATACAGTATGCAGAAGAGGGTACCAGATGTCATCATAGATGGTTGTGAGCCACCATGTAGTTGCTGGGAATTGAACTCAGGACCTCTGGAAGAACAGTCAGTGCTGTTAACCTCTGAGCCATCTCTCCAGCTTCTGGGTTTTGTTTTTTCTAATGGTACAAAGTTTTCTTTTCTTATAAAAACACAATGTTTTAATTACAGAAAAGCAGAGATTTTTTTTTAATCTTTTCCAACCATCGGTCCTTGGCATGTACCTAATTAGTTTGTCCTTGGATTGGGTCATGTTAAAATGTTTGACTTTTAAATTTTTTTGAATTTGAGTTTGCTGATTTGATTCTGAAAAAAAAAAGTTAAATGAAATTTGTCTTGAGATTATGACAGAATTTCCAACAGTTTCTAAAATGACCCAAAACATATTCTAACATTTTGTACTATGGGGTTTATGTGAACCAGAGTTCTTGACCTTGACAATTACAAAATCAGAATATTGATCAACCCTGCGGAACACTGAGGATGTTCTATATTCTACAGTGTTCAGCCAAGATTTAATTCTTATTTAAAAATAAACAAGCCAATCCATTTTCTTAGTGTGAAAATTTGCTTTCCTTTTTAATAAATGATGATTATAAGTGTGCTAAAGAATAAATCTATGACTTATTATTGCCAAGCGTTTGACTGCTATTCCTACTTTATGTCCCTATATACTTGGAGCCATATAAATAGGTGAAAGGGTAGCAAGAGGGGAAGCTGAGAAGCCCAGCTCTGAGTCAACAAACGAGCGCTCTCTCTCTCTCTCTCTCTCTCTCTCTCTCTCTCTCTCTCTCTCTCTCTCTCTCTCTCTCTCTCTCAGACTGCCAGTGCTTTTTGCGGGAGCAATGTGGAAGGAGAAAGTCTTCAAGATGAGGACACACGTCTGGGGCCTCTGCTAGAGGTCTGGGGTGCTTGTGCCATGCATGGTCTCAGGAGGTAGGAACCGAGGAGGGGACAGACAGATGGTGGCCAGGCTCACTCTGAGTGCAAATCTCCACTCACTCACATGCAGCACATGAGGTTTCTGGAGTCCGTTCATGCTTGCTGTTGTGCATTGTGCTCATTGTTAATAATAATAATAATAATAATAATAATAATAGCAATAACTAATTGGCCGATAGCAGGGCAAGGAGAGACAGCCTGACATAGAGGATGATGGGAGGAGGAAGAGCAGAGTCAGGAGAGTTGGGGGAGCCACCAGCCAGCCCTGGGCAAGCAGGACATGTGAAAAAGAAGGTAACAAGTCATGAGCCACATGCCAAGTATAAATAGAAATGTTGGTTCACATGTAACAGTTAGCCAGTAACAAGCCTGATCTATTGTCCGAGCATGTACATATAAAATGCATATTCAGCCTCCGAGTTGGTTAGTTGGGACTGGGCAGTTGGGACAGGAAGCATCTGCTCTCTTTGGACTCCTGGCAGTTTGAGGCAGCTCCATGTCATAACTGGACTAATGGAGTTCTTTGAGGGTTAGGGTGAACCCTTCAGCTGCTCATGGTGTGTGATAGACATGGACACAGTGTATCAACCTTTCTTGTCCAACTATCTTTGGGCCACCAGCCCGAAAATAATGACCTAGAGATTTATTATTAATCATTAAAACTTGGCCTTAGCTTATGCTTTTTCCTAACTAGCTCTTACAACTTAATAACCCATATTTTTTCATCTACATTCTACCACATGGCTCGGTTACCCCTCCTTCACAGACTTCTGATTTGATCAGGTTCTGCTGGTCAAATCAAGTGTCTAGGTTCCTCTTCCTAGTTTCTCTCTCTCTGCCTGGAAGTCCCACCCATACCTCCAGCCTAGCTATTGACAGTTCAGCTTTTTATTATATCAGTTACAGTAATATATCATCACACAGTATACACAAATATTCCCTAACAACACAGTCCATCCCTTTACTCATTCACCCAACAATAATTCCATGAGCATCCCTCTGCACCAAGCCCAGCCTTATACATTAAGATTCAATGTCAGTAAGAAATGTTCTACCTTCATAGTGCTTTATCATGGTTGAGAGATATAAGTACGATGGGTAGCTAGTATAACATCAAGGAATTTTAATGTTATGATGCCAAAAAAATCTAGTGAGGAGGCCAGAGAAAGAGGGTATACTTCGGCAATGGCAGTCTGGAAATATAAAAGCATTGTTAAAGAAGTGAGCGTGGGCCAGGCTGTGGGGGTGCATGTTTTAAATCCTAAGTACATTCAGGTGGATCTCTGAGCTCAAGGCCAGCCTGGTCTACAGAGTGAGTTCCAGGACAGTCAGGGCTACACAGAGAAACCCTGTCTTGTCTTGGGGGTTGGGGATAGACAATGTGGGCAGGTGAGGTGTCCCAGGGACAAGCAGCCTGAGCAGAAGGGCCCATCAGTGGAAAGGCAACTGGACTCCCCAAAGGGAAATGAAGTCAGGGAGCTAAACAGGTGTGTGTTTGTGCTTGTCAGTGCACAGGTGTGTGTGCATGTGCATGCATAGAGGCCAGAGAAGCAGCCTAGGAGCCATACTCAGGAAAGCTCCCTTTGCTTTGAGACATTGTCTTTCTCTGGCCTATCTCCCTAGCCCCCAGAGGTCATCTGTGAAAAAGGAGTAAGGAATATTGGACCTAGACAGACCTGTCCACTGAAGGACCTCAGTGTTCTAAAAGACTTTAATTTTTATGCCACACAGGTGTCAGAGACACCTTTCAACATTGTAAGTCGGGCTTGATTGGTAATAGTCTTTACAACAGTGATTCTCAACCTGTGGGTCATGGCCCTTTGGAGTTGAATGACCTTTCACAGGGGTCATCTAAAACCATTAGAAAACACATATATTTACATTACAATTCATAATAGTATTGAAACTACAGTTATGAAGTAGCAACAAAAATAATTTTATGGTTGAGGGTCACCACAACATGAGGAACTGTGTTAAAGAGTCACAGAATTAAGAAAGTTGACAATATGGGGCTGGAGAGATGGCTCAGTGGTTAAGAGCACCGTCTGCTTTTCCAGAGGACCCCGGTTTGATTCCCAGCACCCACATGGCAGCTAACAACTGTCTGTAGTTCCAGTTCCAGGCAAACACCAAGGAAAATAAATAATAAATAAATAAAGTTTTTTTAAAAAAAAAAAAGAAAGAAAGTTGACAATTATGCTTTACAGGACCTTATGGCTTTTCTCAGACAAAATAGAAGAAAGACTTGGTCCATTATTCTGCTGCTATAACAGAACACCACAGACTGGGTAACTTACAAACAACAGAGGTTTACCTGTCCCACAATATTGGAAGCTGGACTGCATCCTCTGAGAACATGTCTGACAACTGTCAAACTGACATAATCTAGACTCAACCTGGGAAGAATCTCAGTGAGGGATTTTCTAGATCAGGGTAACCTGGGACCATGTCTTAAGTATGCTAATTGATGTGGGAAGATCCAACCCACAGAGGGTAGCACCACTCCCTTGTTATGGACCCTGACTGTAAGGAGTAAAGAATGCTAGCTGAGGGCTAAGCAGGTGAGCATGCCTCCCCTCTCTGTCCATGACTGTGGATGGGATGTGACCGACTGAAGCTTCTGCCTGGAACTGGGAGGTAAAATAAACCCTCTCTGCCTCAGGCTTTTTCTGTTGGGCTATTCTTTCACAGCAACAGAAATGACCTTAGGAAAGCTTTCTGGCCTCATGACCCCACAGATCTGAGGTCAGGGGAGCAGGAGAGAGCGAGAGGCATAACTGACTTCTGGCCCACTTACTCCCATAATGCCCCAGGAGAGCTAAGCACCTCTTAGAGACCCCACCCATCAACAAGGTTGGGGCCACAACATGAGGAACTGTATTAAAGAGTCACAGAAATAATAATAAAGATTGCTTCTGAAATTGTTCCCAACATGTGGGTAAATAGCGGGGACCTGCTCAACCCACAAGCCACCAACATGTGATGATTTGTGTCAATGCACTTTCTACAGGGATTCATTCTGCAAGAACATGTGGATGGGCGACCGAAACTCTGGCAAGGCATCCTACATATTGTAGAAACTATTCCAAACTTCGAGAATGCTATCAGGTGACACACACCTGGGTATGTAGGGCCAATGTGTCCCAGAAATTATCTTCTATAATCACAGTTTCCATTCCAAGTCAGTTCTTCAGGACACGTCATTTCTGCAGCTCACGAATAAACTGAATGCCTGAGATGAGTGCCTGCTAGCCCCCTCACCCCCTCTCACCCCCACCCCCCACTTGCCCCCACCCCCAACCCCCCCACTCCCCCCCCCACTGCCACGGCTGCCGGCA